>SNQJ01S0069547.1:23329-42633 GCA_010110895.2 Picea sitchensis | reverse complement strand
TTAATCATTTTTTTTGTTAATTTTAATTTAATAATTTTTTTATTAATATTATCAAATAATATTTAGAAAATGGTTTAAAACCAAAATTAAATTTGTTAGGTGCATGATTATATCACATATGATATGGTTTAAAAATTCTATATACTTTAAAAATATTTGTACTTTTAATGTTTAAATACACGATATAATTAGGATACTTTTAACCTATACGATATAATTAACATAATTAGAATATTATGTTTTCATAAAACATTTAATATAAAATAAAATATAAAATTAAACAAAGTACTCTACACAACTTGGTGTTGTCCATTCTTGTTATTCATGAGTGTTTATTCAATAACTATTATTATTATATAATATAGTTATATAGATTTTTTTTTTTAATTTGCAATTGAGTTTTAATGTTTTGCTGATATTTTTTATTTTGGATTTTTTTTTATATTTTTTTGAATTTTAACATGATTTTAGTATTTTTTTTAGTCATATTTTTTTTTTTTACTTTTTAATGGATTTTTTACTATTTTTTTTTCAAAAATAAATATATTTTTTTTAAAAATGATTATTTTGTAGGAAATTTTTAAATATTTTTTATTATTTTTTAGTTTTTGTTTTTATTCATCATTTTTTTAATATTAATTTTTTTCCAAATTTTGATTTTGAATATATATTTTTAAATGTATTGTTTTCATGGCATTATATATTATGTTGTGTTTGGAGTGATAAACTAAGATTTAAAAAGTAAACATTTAAGGGTTCATTTCAATTTGATGGTTGATTTTGCGGTTTCGGTTTTAATGGTATCAACTGTTAAAAATACGATTTCAAAATATCTATAAATTTAACTTTTTGAAAAAAAATAAAAATTCTATAACATCATTTTTTATTTATTTAAGTGTCGATTTGAAGGTTTTTCTACGCTATTGTATGAGTTTTGAAGGGCATGTTTGAAAAATGTTGTAATTTTGACCCGTTTGAAAAAATGGTGCTACTGGTAGCAGCGCTTTTTGATTTGGGGGTTGATTTTCATGTTTTTGGAAAAACATGGGTTTTTTGGACCAGAGTTCTCGTTTTGAGGTCACAGTTCTCATTAAGTTGGTAACTATGTTATCTCCCTCAGTTTAGCGTTAAGGAGTAAGTAGGGTGTCAGTTTTAAAAAGGAATACGAGTTATAGAAGGAGATACACATCTCTCCATTGCTCAGAGTGATAAGCATTCAAGATGTCTCTCTCAAGAAATGGTGTTGCGCCTTCTCCCTAGCCCAATTCACCTTTATACCACTTCCAATAGTTGTGCTCTCCATCTAAAAACGATTCTCCATTCTTGAAAATCGCCCTCACACTCAGATCAACTGTACCTGCTAGTTCTATAGGAATGCATTTCACCTACATGGTTCATCAATATACTAAAATCTCCCTTAATCATACTTTGGTCCTTCACAGTGTAAGATTAATTTATATCATATGCCCGTTGTTAATTGAAGATTCAAATTCTCTCATTCACCATCAAGCATTCTCTCTAAGATTAATTTATATCATATGCCCGTTATTAATTGTACCTACTTTGATGGTTCATTCCACAATTTAATGTGACATCCTCTCTGTGCATAAAATAGATGACAGAGCTTACTAAACATATAGGGAAATCAACTTACCTATGACAAATGTTTACACATGGAACCAAAAATCTTTAAGGTGTCAGGTACCAACCAAACATACACCCCCAACAACACTATTTCATCTCATGAACAATAATCATTCTATATACTTTACTAAATTCCCAAAACTCATTACAATTTTCCAGTACATCATTATTACCCATGTGAACATTTTACTATTCTTTATAACATCAGCTATATAGAAACAAATCCAATTCACATATTTTGAAAAATTCATTAAAATTTTCCAATACATGTGACCATTTCATTATTACAATTTCATTATTACCCATGTGACCATTTTACTATTCTTTATGACATCAGCTATATAGAAACAAATCCAATTCACATATTTTGAAAAATTCAAATATTAAAGAAATTAGCAATAACCATTTATTACCAATAGGCTTTTGAACCAGAAATAATCGAACCCAAACTAAGTAGACAATATTCGTAACATGCAACATAACTAGCCTACCCCCATCTTTTTTCTTCGCAAGCACCTAGTGGTGGCAATTTCAGTGATCTATTTGTCAGATGGACGAATCACGAGAGACTATGATGATCTCTGTCTCAGAAATTATTCCTTAATATCTAATTGTACCCATCCTTTTTTTGAAATAAAACTCCACAAGTTCAAATCCTCTCCAATCACATAGTATTAAGGGAGAAAACTCCTCAGATTGGCTATCTTCAATGGTTTATGGACGTTGTTGGTCCTGGAATCATCAATATGGTTCCATCCCTCTGATCCACAAGGATCACCTTTCACATAAAATGCACACAATCGATAAATCAATCTGCCTGTGATGACTGATGGAGCCACCAATGTGCTGAGCCTAACAATCTCATACTGTTGAAAGCATTAATTTCTACCAATCACCATCCACTTCCAGAATCTTTTTTCACCAACTCCCAGAACTCTGGACTTCCAGAATCTTCCTCCACGGACAATCCACCCACTCTTAGAACACTGGATTTTTAAGACCCTAACAATCCACCGACTCTCAGAACTCTGGATTTTTAAGAGCTTTTCAAGACCTCTATAAATATGAGGCAGATGTAATCGTTAATCTTCCTCCACAGACAATCCACCCACTCCCAGAACTCTGGACTCTTAAGAGCCTTTCAAGACCTCTATAAATATGAGGCAGATATAATCGTTTTGATCAAGCAATAAGATTTGTTTCTATGTTATTTTTCTGTGTTCTTTTGCTTCTGCTCTCTTCATCTTGGTATACTGGGCCCTTGGCTAACTCCCTCACGGCAGGGCCCAGGATCCCGAGAGAAGTCGAGCACAATGCCCAGCTGTGCAGATATGAGTGGAGGAGCATCGCCTTGTTGTTGGAGCAGAAGTTGTAGCCGCTGTTCTAATTAAAGGAGGAATCGCTGTGGTTTGTTAAGAAATCTGTTGTTGCTGCCGTCATGTGAGTGCTACCCGCGGTGTGGGACTCTGCTGAACAGTCGTAGAATTGTTGTTGCATTGGAAACCGCGAGGTTGGGGAAATTAAAGAATGCATATTTCTCTTGATGCTCAGAGCCGCTACAGCATAGGCTCGAGCCACCAATGTGCTGAAAGAGCCGAGAGCGCAGTGATAAAGGCCCTGCTGAGAGAGCCATGACTTATGCAGCTCCTCCATGGAGGTGTTGTTGCTCACTGTCATATTTTTCATGAACGAGGGTTTGAATGAACACGAGCCGACACGAGTTGAGAGAACTTGCAATGTTGAAGAAGTTGAGACTCCCTGCATAGAAGCTGAATCCAAATTTGAGTGAGGATCGATTCTTGAAGTTTCCTGATGCTCAAAGGAAGGCCGTGGATCAAGCGAGATGCAGTCCCAGAAGCCGCCTTCACTCCTGCCACCATCGTTGAAGCAGCCCCTGTAGTCAAAGAGAAACTGTGAGATGGAAGTTGTGTTTTGTAAGACATATGGGGACTGAGTTATGCAAGAGGGAAATCACGAGCTTTCATGAGTGCAACGGTAATCATTGTTCTCTTGGATAATTTTAATTAATATGGAACATTCGAAATCTTAATTTTTAAATGTTACATGCATGGAATGCCATATGTGACGAAAGCTTAGTAAGAAAAGAGTTTGTGAGGATAAGAATGGAGAATAGTGAAATCAAAGTCACTTTAATCGAAATTACAAGGATCTTTGAAAAGAGAAATAACATGAGTGAAGTATTTGTTTAAAGATATATGAAGAGGCCTTGTTGTGTTAAATGTGGTCATGTGAGTCTCATCTTCTCAAGGGAGTTGAGCCAAGTGGTGTAAATGTCTTCCATGTTTTGGTAAGGTGAGAACTTGATTTTGTAATTGTAATGTGGTTGAACTGAAATGTATTGTTGAAAGTTTTTGGAATGGTCATGTGGGGTTCAGTCTTACATAAATCATTTATGGAGAAAATTGAGTTAAGTTATAAGAGGTGAGAGTCAAGTTCAAGTGAAAGGTCAAGGTCAAGTGAATGAGTCTAAAAGCTTTGTGAAAAGGAATCTTGAAATGTAAAGTCATTACATTAATCTCAAGAAGAGTCAAAATGAGTGCTAGTTAAAGTTAAAGTGAGAGTTTGTTTGTTAAGTTAGTAAAACGTTGAGTTCAAATCAATTGTTAAGTGATGTAAAATCATGACAAGTGGTGTGTCAATTAAGTTTTTCAATCCATTGTTATGGGTTGTCTTGTTGGATCTTGATCAATTCCAACAAAAAACATATCCATAAATTATATTGAAAGGAAAAACAAGATGCAAGAAACAATATAAAACAATAAAAGACAGACTCATGATGCAAGACATAAAATGTATGGTGAAAGACAAGGAGGAAAGACTCTTGTTGGAAGAGGTAAAGAACAAAGAAGACTCCAAATGAAGTTATGTAATGCTTAATGATGAGATGTAAATGGACATATGTAATGGGCTTGTAATTTGTTGAGAATTTAGTAAATAATGTGGAATTTTTGTTGTACTTGAGATGAAATGATGCATACATGTTGTAGGGGGTGCATGATCGTTAGTACCGGAAACCCTAGAGGTTTTTGGTCCAAAGTTGTAAAGCTTAGCCATAGGCAAGCTATATTTCCCAGGTGTTTAGTAAGCCTTATTGAGTTAGGCCTACATGGATTAGTGTGATCATTTAGCATGTATCCCTCTTATGCATAGAGTAGATGTGGCATCAAACTGTGGAATTAACCACTAGGTAGGTACGAGGGTGGCAGGTGTACTCGTATCTAAGTTTGATGTTGATCGGAGAAGTTAGATCTTCGATTAAGGGGAGGAATGTGAGATTAAGTAATCTTAGAGTATGAGTTGGTTGGGACCAAGTTATGACTAAAGGAGTCTAATGTATTGATGAACCATGTACGTGAAAATGATTACTAGAGAACTCGCGAATATAGCAGATGATACTCATGTATCTCAGTAGATGGATTTCTTTTTATATCGACATCAATGATCAATTGTTTGCAAGTGTAAAATGAAGATGCAAAAGTTCGAGCATTAATCAATGTTATGAAGGTACAAAGAAGAAGAAAAAAATGTTTGAGGATAAAACTCATAGTGAAGAAATCCCAAGTGAGTGTGTGCGGTGTAAATCAATTTCCCCATCATGCAAGGTTCGTGGTCAGCCAAAACCAATTGTAAGAAAAGTTTGTGGTCAACTAGAAACCACTTAGTGTGATGGTTCCTGAGCATTGTAATGGTTAGGGGTAAGCAATAAAATTCCAAGGTGATTTATGATGAGGGGAAGCTAGTAAAATAAAGTAGCACATTGAAGGAAGCCCAACCATATGAAGATAGAAACTGAAGATGACGACATGAATCAGATAAAGCCCCAACCAAGACATGTATTTGTTAAGGAGGATACATTGCAGATCAAAGGAACATCTTGCAGACATATTTACAAAGGCTTTAGCACAATACCAATTTGAGTATTTGAGAGAAGCATTGGACATTGTAAATATTGATGTAATTAGTAGTAGAAATTAGGGGGGAGTGTTGGAAGCATTAATTTCTACCAATCACCACCAACTTCCAGAATCTTCCTCCATCGAGAATCCATTGACATAGTCATCGACCCTTCTAAATGTTTCCTGCTCTAAGAACTCTTTGGACTCTCAAGAGCCTTCCAAGAGCTCTATAAATACGAGGCATATGTAATAGTTTTGATCAACAAATACGATTTGTTTCTTTATTATTTTTCTCTATTATTTTTTTGTGTTCCTTTGCTTCTGCTCTCTTCACATACAAACACCTAAACATGAACAACAACTGCTCTCTCTACTCTATTCTTACAACAAATGCAAGAATCAATTGGGGTTTTACTACCCAGTCCTTCTCTATCCTTATATGATACCATGATAAAGTTAAGAGAGAGAAACTGACTAAAATATGATCTCCACTAAACTCGGTGAGCTGGCAGACATCTTCAGAGTTAGGTGGACAAATGTAGATTATCTCTAACATCAATGTCATCAAGTGAAAGAAATTATTTTTTACCTCATGTTGAAATTATTGTTTACCTCATGTTGAAATGTCCATAAGCAAGATGAAGTGACAATAAATAAAAATATTGCATGGAATTTTTTTTTTATGGTTCTTTACATGAAAAGTGTAATATTCTGCCTAATATTTTTGCAAATTTTTTTCACTTTTTTTTGGTTGTTTTTGTCAAACGGTTGGTCCACCCTACTCAAAATACCATAAGTAACACCTCTATTCTATTGATAAGTTTGAAACAATAATAAGTATGGGATTATTGCATAATAGTGGTTGTAATAGAATTAAAAAGAGTGTTCAACGCTCTAAAGGTTGGGAGTGTTTTATTTAAGTTTCTAATATGGGCACGCATTAATGCTCAAGATTCTAAGCCAAACTTCAAGGATAATATTGCTGCAATAAAATGGAACAAGGACATGAGATAATTGATGCCGGAAATAGGTGATTTAGAGAGGATAAATCAACAACCAAATAGATGTCCCTTTTTATCTTTGTTTCTTCATCAAAATGATAAGAGATAGTTATTATAGCCCTGATAAACAGTTCTGATGTTTCATGAGGATTCCCATGACCTTCACTGATAATAATGTGTAGCCCAACACTCAATATAACTCCAATCAGCAATGAAATCATGCCCAACAGTTTAGATACAACCTAACAAAAAATCTGAAACAACAAGTGCACCTAGCATGAAGGTGCCACGATTCATGCCACAACCAACAACCAGTTTGTGCCTCTATTTGTACCCATCAAGGGAATTAACACGCCCAACAGTTAAAGAAATTCACCCAACCCATATAGAACTAGAGAACACAAAAAGAAATGGTATGAATGGATTATGCCCTCTTCCACTCTTGTTAATATGAAGATTCGACCCCCACAAAGGAGTAACTTGCCTTACAAGGGATAAATATTCTTCCAAATGGGAAAATCATCCCACAATGAAGAATACTCAGCCGCCACCACTATGTAACTCAGCCACACCTGTAGGAAATCACTACCACAAGGAANGATTCGACCCCCACAAAGGAGTAACTTGCCTTACAAGGGATAAATATTCTTCCAAATGGGAAAATCATCCCACAATGAAGAATACTCAGCCGCCACCACTATGTAACTCAGCCACACCTGTAGGAAATCACTACCACAAGGAACATGCTATCAATGAAGCACAATGTCAACATATGGTTGATTCCAAACCCAAGACTAGCTAGGGTGTATCATTGCAACATCGAAACCAATAGATGAATAAGGGTTTCCAAAAATCCTAGACTCTCTTCTCAGGAGCGCTCCAAATTCTATTTCTCAATTGAGTGAATGCAAGAATGATCATAGACTCATCCTATTCCCTTTTTTTTATACTTCTAACTTGATATTTTATTTTCTTCTCTTATGAATGTGGGATAATGTTCCCTTTATTATTTTCCACCCTAGCCCACGAGAACTCAATTAGGATAGTAGAATTCTCTCTTAGGGAGATTAGGCAGACGGGGAAATTACATTCCTCCATGCCCAATATTGTTTTCCCTCAATAAATTTCAATATCGAATGTTGAAGTACCAACTCTCCTTCCCATGTAGCGTCCTTGATAGGAAAATCCTTCCATTTGACAATATACTAGCTTTTGCTCCTTGACATCTAAAATATCCTCAAGAACCAAAATCAACTACCCCTCTTCATCTGGTGGTGGTAACTCACTAGAGTTAGCGATATGTTGTCCCAATGCTTTCTTGAGACATGAAACATGGAAGACATTATGTATTTTTCATCCCTCTAGAAGCTCTAGCTCGTATGCCACCTCTCCTATGCTCATTGANCATGTAGGGTCCGCAGAATCTGGGTTTCAATTTTTCTTCCCTCGTCATCTTAAGTGACGAATGCCTATAGAGTTGCAGACGTAGGTACACCAAGTCGCCAACCTAAAAACTATGTTCCACCCAATGCATGTCTACATAGACCTTCTGTTGATTCAGAGCCATCTACAATTTTTTCTTAAGGGTCCGTAGAATATCCTAACTCTCCTGAATCCAATCTTTAGCTTTAGGTGCTTTGTTGTTTCCAAACAGCCGATCCAAAAATGTAGGCACATCATATACATAGAAATCTCGAAAGGGTGTCATCCCAATCGACATGTGATAGTTTGTATTGTAACAATGCTCGCCCAAGTGTAGCCACCTTATCCATGCTTTCTGTTATCCTAAGACATAATTCCTTAGATATCCTTCAAGCCATTTATTCACAATCTCGGTATGCCCGTCCGTTTGAGGATGGTAGATCGTGCTAGGTTTCAGTTCTGTCCCAACTAACCTGAAAAGCTCCTGCCAAAATCCTCCCATGAACCTGCTATCTTTGTCACTGACAATGGCTTTTGGAAACTCGTGCAATCAGAATACCTCTATGAAGAACAACTCTGCTACCTGTGCTGCGGAATATTTGGAGGGTATGGAAAAAAATGTGCATACTTCATGAGCCTATTAACCACCACACAAATACAATATTTTCCTTGCACCTGGGGAAACCCTGTGATGAAGTCCATAGAGATACTTTTCCATTTTTGTTTGGGATGGGAAGTGGCTGAAGTAATCTGACCAGTTGAGTATGCTCCACTTTGTTCTATTGGCGGACTTCACATTACCTCATGAATATCAATGCATCCGTCTTGAGGCCTTTCCACGTAAATATTTCCCTTATCTGCCTCTAGGTTTTCAAGTACCGAGGGTGTCCCACCAAAGGTGAACTATGCATTTCCTACATGATTTTTTCCTTCAGCTAATATTCTGGTACTAAATAGATCCTGTCTTTGTAATAAATGATTTCATCCATAACTTGATATTGATCATCCTGGATTCGACCGTCTAGGATCTCAGAAGCAAATCTATCCTTGGAGTATTTTACCAATAAGAGATATTTCCAATCAACTGAAATATCCATGAGGGAGAGAGTTGATGGTACCCTAGAAAGGGCATCAACCACCACATTGTTCTTTCCCTTAGCGTATTCAATCTAGAAATCATATGCTTGAATTTTACTGATCCACTTTTTTTTCCTCTCACTCCATTCTTTCTGCTCCATGAGGAACCTCAAGATGTTATGATTTGTCTTCACTTTGAACTTGTTCCCCACCAAGTACTGTCTAAATTTGGCCAATGCATGCATAATGGCCAACATCTCCTTTTCATATATTGAATAATGCCACTCATACTCCCTAATTTTGTGGCTCTAAAAATAAATAATATGATTATTTCTCATCAACATAGATCCTATCCTATCCCTGAAGCATTGGAATCAATAAAAAATGGTTGAGTGAAGTCTGGTAAGGCTAGCACAGGGCATGAACTCATTACTTGTTTCATTTTCTCAAATGTCATCTACACCTCATATTTCCAAATAAAAGATCCTTTCTTAGTGAGATCTGTAAGAGGTGTCATCAACTGTGAGAACCCCTTAACAAATTTCCTGTAATAAGTGCAGATACCTAGGAAGCTTTTCAATTCTGTCAAATTTATGGCGGTAGGCCACTCTATAATTTCCCTGATTTTCTCCAATTCGACCTGGACACCGTTTTCCCTGATCACATGCCCCAAGTAAAGCATCTCAATAATTCCAAACTCAAATTTGGAATCCTTTGCGTAGAGTTGTTACTCTTCCAAAATCCCCAATACATCATTCAAATGCATGAGATGATCCTCCCATGTCTTGTTATAAATGAGAATATCATCAAAGAAGACCAACAAAAATTTCCTCAATTACTTATTGAACACATGGTTCATGCAGGACTGGAATGTGGCAGAGGTGTTCATTATTCCAAATGACATAGCCAAGAACTCATAATGCCCATAATGGCATCAGAAGGAAGTCTTCTAAATTTCCCTCTCTCGAACTCAAATATGATGGTATCCTGAACGAAGAACAATCTTCATGAAATATTTTTCTCCCCCAACTCATCCATAAGTTCATTGATCCTCGGAATTGGGTACCTATTCTTTATGGCTTTTGTTGTTAATTTCTCGGTAGTCAATCAACATCCTCATGGAACCATCCTTTTTATTAACGAATACCACTGAAGAGGTAAAAAGGATAGAACTAGGTCGAATGTGACCCATCTTTAACTATTTTTTCTATCTCATCTTTGTACATATTTGGGTGGAGGTAATGATTGGTTATGACAACTTGAACCCCTTCTTCTAATTCTATAATATGTTCAAATCCTCTATCTAGGGGCACTCATAGAGGAATGTCAGCAAAAACCATCTGATGTTTGCGAAGAAATACATGAATATCGTCTGGATAATATTGAGGTCGATCTAGTGGCTCCCTGTTAGAAATGTAGCACTCAATTTCCAACTCTATGTCTCCATTCTGCATCACTTCCTCCATATTGTGACATGACATGATCTTGAGAAGATACCGGTGCATAGCCCATAATACCACCTTTTTGACATCTGGTCCCATGAACTCCATTTCCATAGACCTATGATGAGTAGTGTATTTCCCAATGGAGTATAACCACTGAACTCCAAGCACCATATTAATGTCTGGCACATCCATCAAAAAGAAATCATCTGTCAACGTATAATTCCCCATGGTTATTTTCGACTTGGGGATCAATCTATTGCACTCCATTTTATAGCCTCCAGGTATGATCATGGTGAATCCCTAAAACTCCTCCATCCTAATCTCTCACATGTCCACCAAAGTTGAATCTATAAATTTGTGGGATGCCCCAGTATCAATCAACATTGTAACCTTATTCCCTTGTAGGACTCCTCAGAATCTGAAAGTGTGGTACCTAGGAAGTCCTGACATGGATGCCATAACAAGGCCCTTATCCCTAGCCTATGATGTCTCCTCTCCTGATGTCTGGTGTCCCTGTTCTTGTTCCTGTTGCTCTTCCTCGTCATCACTATCACTATCCCAATAGACCTTGTTGGCCCTCGACCAAGTTTTGAGGAAATCTTGGTCATGAATGACCACTTTTTGGAATTCGATGCAATGATCGAGGAAGGAGTGCCCAGGCGGAGCTGAGATCATATATCTCACTTGTTTTGTGGGATTTGTGGACCTAGCAAGGGGTTCCTAGGGTTTTTGTAAAGGGTTATGGGATGTCGACCCATGGGTTCTTCGATGTTTAGGCCCTATTGTAAAAGTATAAATAAGAATAAGATTGTAAGGATGAGTAGTAGTAGTAATAGAAGTGAATTCTAAGTGGCTCACGAGGCTAAGTGCAAGTAGATTTGGGTTTCTTAGTACAAAAAAATGTGTATGTAAGGCTTCGTGCTTCATAGAAAAGTGGGCTTTGTGCAATGACCTAGTTTTGGGAAGGAGGATCTAGCGCTCAGTGTGTGGATCTCTTGTCCTCTATGAAGCTTAGCTCTGTGGCTTAGTGCACAGAATATGATGAATGTAAGAGATTCAAAAGAATAATAGAGAAGACGAAGCAGTTGGTGGACGTAGCTCCACACTGGGGTGAACCAAGTATATCTTGTGTCTCTGATGTGCTTTGTGCTATGTGTGTTTGTCATTTATCTGCTTAGTACTTTGTTATTATGTATGATGAATATATCTGATGGTGTTCAATGCTTACTTGTGTTTTATGAATGGATTCTAGATCTAACTCATTGCTATGTGTTAATTGGTTGAAGTACTTAATCATTATTGTTACTGCACCGATCTATTTTAGGGTTTGTTATGCGATGTTAATGAATATAATGAGTTAATGCATATCATCTTCTAAGTGTTATTAAAAGTACTTGTGAAGTGTTGTAATCACAGATCTGTGTCTCATCTTGGTTACAAACACCTGAGTCTTGTAACCCCCTTGTCTCTACCTCAGGTGAGACTTTTCCTGCTTCGTAGGTGTTGCCGAAAAGGACGGTAGTTACGGTTTTGTTGGTGCATTGTTGAAGAGTTGAACCCTAGGTCTTCCCCTATGCCAACAAATGGTTCCATTGTTGGGACTTGAAACTTTGATTGTTGGGAACTGAAAGAAAAGATAAGATATGTGCATAGATATGCTCTTGTAGTGAGCAATACTCTCATTGACTTGTGAATCTCTATGCTAAGAAGGAAATTTGATCTGAAGAAAAGAGGTAAGATCTTGAAAGAGTTAAATCTTTGTGATTTGATAAGAGTAAGATAAGCGAAAGTTTTTGTTTCGAAAGCATGAATCTAGGTATGTTTGATAGATTTTGTCCTAGTCTGAAAGCTAGGGCGCAGCGGGAAGAAAGAGTTGATCTAAATATATTTAATAGAACTCAAGAAATCTATGTTATTCCTATGTATAGAAATAATTTTTTGACTAATAAGTGGATGCAGGAACCTAGAAAGAAATTTTGCAGATTCCAGGTCTAGCATTGTGATCCTAGCGCATAGTACAAAAGAAGTTGGAGAACATACAAGAGGAAGAGAGGATTGACACTATGTTATAACTGTAGAAGACCGACACATCTTGCTAAGGAATGCCCTGGTACAGGTCCTATTTTCCTTTGTTGTAAAATTGTTGGTCATGAATTTGAGGATTTCCCAAGGATGATTACTAAAGTTGAACAAATGAACATGAGTCAAGAGAATAAGAGCATGTTAGAGAATCAGAAAAAGAAAGGATCAAAGGAAGTTCAGACTACATTAGTACAATTAAAAGAAGCAATGAATGATCACAAAGATGTCAGTTTACTAAATATCATGAAATAAAAATAGCGCATAGGTACAAGAATAGGAGACTTCGACATAGACTCTATTTTGGATGAGGAAACACAAGTGAATATTATGACAGAAAGTACTTGGGAAATTTTGGGAAATCCTACTATAGTATCTTCCTTGGGAAGAATAGGTTTATTCAAAGGAAATATGATAAGCTTCTATATAAGAATTACAAATGTACCTGTTATTATTCATGGAACATCGACTGAAGAGGAATTTGAAGTCATTAAGTTTGTTGAGAACAACTCCCCTTTCCCTCTTTTGTTAGGAAATACTTGGATTGAAAAAGATCAGATCAGAAGGAAAGCAGAGGAAGAAGCTACAGAAAATAAAAAACAAGAACTAAGGGATTTCATATCTAGAAAAATAGATCGACTAATAGAATAAAGAGAAGTTAAGTCGAAGCAGAAAAAGGCAAGAGAATTAGCTGTCAAAATTGGAAGAGAAAAAGAAGGATTAAGGGACCTATCCTTGCAAAAAGAAAGTAAATCCACCCGAGAAGTGGTAAGGGAAGGGATATTAACTTTGAACCCCTTGAGAATACATCAGCATTGCGAGGTCACTACGATAGGAGAAACTAAGAATAAGAATGGAAAGAGGAATCTAGAAATAGTTAGAGAGACTCATATCACAAGAAAGAAGGCAAGGAAACTCAGTAAGAAGAAATCCAAGTTAGAAAAGCTACAGGAAGTTAAAGAGAAGACTTCAAAGGAGGCAGGCTTGCATGCTTTGAACCTCCATGGAACAACAAGACCGCACAGAATGGGACTTCGCCTCGGCGAAGCTATATGACTATTGGAGGCACCCCAACCATTAGAACGACGCTATGGAATGGCTAGGAAATGAATTTATGGGCTAATAGACTGCGTTTGGGACATTGAGACCATGCCATAACAGACAAATTCACATTGATGGAAGCATTCCTTCCTGTTTGAAGAATCTGTTACGATGCTCACTTATTTAACCCGTCAGACACTGCGCCGAGACCACTTTTCACCATCCGTGATTAAAATTGCTAATAGAGAAATTATTGTGTATCAAGCTGTGATTTCAGAACCTAGACATCGCCATATACTTGTTTACCCCAACCTGTCTGTTTAATATTGAGAATGTCAGGTGAGCAAACTGAGTTAGAGAATTTCGTCGAAGAGGTTCTTAATAATTTTATGGTTGACAGAGATATGTCTGAATTTGTTCAGGCATCGTTGACTAGAGGACTGCAGGCTTCCCCTTCAACTGCAGGATGTTCTAGCCATGCTAACCCTACAACTAAACAACGAATTAAGCATCTCAACGATCTGGCTAATACGAAGCAGGTCCCATTGATCTTACTGGATTACATCTCACCTTTGGTTGGCGTGGTTAACCTCAAAAGCATCCCACGGGACTACAAGTACACTTTGATCACTGTGTACATCCCGAAGGGGATACATGTAGTTGGAATCTAGTTGGGACAGATCCCATCCCTGAATAAAATTGACTTTAACCTTGGAGACAGACAGAACTATGCCATTCTCTCCCCTCATAGATACTTAACGAAGACCACAGGGAAGAATCCTCGCATCGTTTCCCAGTCATGGATAAAGGAGCTGGCGTACTCCACTATACTCAACGTGATGAAGATTTCTCATTTTAGCGAACATCAGGAGGTTAACTCTTGCATCAAACTCCTCTTATCATGCTATCATGGTAGATACCTATGGCTTGATAGGCATATTACTATGGATCCAATGTTGATCCACCTGATCATAGGATTGCGTATACAGGGACCCGACCCTCAACAGTTCTACCCAGAGAAGGCCTCAGACCGTTCCTTGGCACAATGGATAAAGAAGGAATATGAAGAAGTATAAAAGGGAAAGTGAGGCTACAAGGTAGCCTCTGTCTAGGATGGTGTAGTACGCCTCACTTGACAACTCATAGTTGGCAAGATCATAAAAAAAAATCGCCCCACATAGGTCACTGGGTTCATGGTGGACCTTGCGGGGAAATGCGTGGAGGGAATGCAAATGAATTGGACGATTTACGTCATCAACGAGCTTGAGAAATACTACCACAAAGCGCAGGATCAGGGATACAAGTTCCACTTCAGTTGGTTACTTTTGCTAATTGTATTTGTCACTTGGAAAATGCCTGAGGGAGCAACGTTTCCTGAAATTGAACCAATAGAGCCATTGGCAGCTAGATTTTCTACATTATGGTATACGAATGACATGTTGAAGGAATGGCAATCAAATGCAGTGTTCCATTCCTACTATCAACAACTGAAGGTTTCCATAGAGTCATTCCCATGCATGACACCGCGCACCTTGCACCATTACATACCAATCACTAAGTTTCACGTAGATCGACATTTCATATATATCACTATAAGCATGGATGAGAGAAAGGAAGAATTATAGTCCTATTAGAATCTGACTAATGAAGACATGGAGAAGATCACCAAGGAATGGTCGAAGTATTTCCTTGTACCCATTGCAGATGCAGAGCTCTCCGATGCTGACATTATAGGAATCCCCTTGGTCAGTCGGGTCGATCATGTCAGACAGACCAACGCGAAGAAGAAGAAAACAAAGTCCAAGATCTAGAGACTGATGAGGAAGACAACACCTCTAAAGGAAATGGATCTGGCTCCCTAGAAGGAGGAGGATACGAAGTAGATGGAAAGGGAGGAGGGGATGAAGGACAAAATCAAGGAGAAGGCGAAGCTACCTTGCTGAAACATCCCCCTACCGAAACAATAACTCTGTGGAAGAGGAAGGTTTCTCCGCAAAAACCTTTGGCAAGAAAGAAGACCTACGCTAGCAAGCCCCATATGGAGGCCATGCTCATAGAATATTACATCATCTTGGTCCGAGGAATGATGGAGGATGCTTCTGAGGACATCCCACAGAGATATGGAGCGAAGCAGGACAAACTATATGGAAAAATAGAAAAGGAATTGAGAAAAGTACAGGAAGATATTTGTTTGGTCTGTGCAATCCTTGTTGTGCCTTCCTTGTTAGATACTACAGTGTCAAGGGATGAACCAACCCAACTTCAAAGACTTGTAGATGCAACAGAGGTTCAACTTCAGAAAGTTCAAGAAGAAAAGGAAAAAGATACAGAATCCTTGAAGAAAGAGAAAGAGGAAGTCTTAGAGAAACTATGAGTTGTGCGGTACTGTGTAACTGCTTATGAAAATGAGAAAGATGAATTTTGGACAATGCTTGAGGAATACAAAGAAAAGATACAGAGAGAAAAGGACCAACTACTTGCAGAGTAGCCTACGGTCAAAGAAGCGGTGAGCAAAGCACTTCGCTCTGTGCCAGGCTTGGCATAGGAGGAACATGAGGCAGTCGAAGTTTAAGTGATGAAGCTCACTGAGGCCATCCATTAGCTTCAAGCAAGGGTAACAAAGTTGTAGATCCAAGCAGTACTAAGCACTCCACAGGAAGTGCACGATCAGAGGAAGGAAGCCGCTAAGAGTGCAGTCGGAAGGATCAGATCCCTCACCTCAAAATGCAAATAGTTGAGCGACATAAGCGTGTAGACCTACGAACTCCTCACAGATGATCCAAATATTAGGAAGTTGGAAGCACAGCTACAGGAGGTGCACCATTAGGCATTGCCAATACAGGGGCAGATGAAGTTACTCATTGTATTTGAGAGAATGAAGAGATCACAAGAACAATGCGCTATACATCAACAAATTACTGCCATCTAGGGTAGGGTAATGGAAGTCACTTAGAAGTTGCAACCTGTGCAGGATGATTCTTGGAAGGTGTTCAATTAAATTGAAGGACAAGGC
This sequence comes from Picea sitchensis, assembly GCA_010110895.2. Classification (NCBI taxonomy): domain Eukaryota; kingdom Viridiplantae; phylum Streptophyta; class Pinopsida; order Pinales; family Pinaceae; genus Picea; species Picea sitchensis. The sequence goes on along the minus strand of SNQJ01S0069547.1, from coordinate 25,994 downwards.
TCACAACTGGAATAGGTTGTTGCAACAATGGAACAACGCCTGGAAGGTCCTGTTACAGAGTAGATGATTCAAGAACTCATTGAGCAGGAGTCTTAGGTGAGGCAACAATTCGAGGACACTCGAGTGAATCTCAAGGCCTTCAAAGCAGCGTTGCCCAGACCTGAGTGACTCAGGATGAGTCACAGGTGAGTGTTGGGGGCCTGTTGGCCCTCGACCAAGTTTTGAGGAAATCTTGGTTAGGAATGACCACCTTTTGGACTTCAACATAGGGATCGAGGAAGGAGTGCCCAAGCAGAGCTAAGATCGTCAGTCTCACTTGTTTTGTGGGATTTTTGGACCCAACAAAGTGTTCCTAGGGTTTTTGTAAAGGCTTATGGTATGTTGACCCATGGGTTCTCCCATGTTTAGGCCCTATTGTAAAAGTATAAATAAGAATAAGATTGTAAGGATGAGTAGTAGTAGTAGTAGAAGTGAAGTCTAAGTGGTTGGAAAGGCTAAGTGCAAGTAGTTTTAGGTTTCTTAGTGCAACAAAATGTGTATGTAAGGCTTCATACTTGATAGAAAAGTGGGCTTTGTGCAATGACCTAGTTTTGGGAAGGAGGATATGGCACTCAATGCGCATATATCATGTCCTCTGCAAAGCTTAGCGCTGTAGCTTAGTGCACAAGAGTTGATGAATGTAAGAGATTCAGAAGAATAATAGAGAAGACAAAGTAGTTGGTGGACATAGCCCCACACTGGGGTGAACCACGTATATCTTGTGTCTCTGATGTTCTTTTTTCTATGTGTGTTTATCATTTATCTTCTTAGTATTTTGTTATTATGTATGATGAATATATATGATAGTGCTCAGTGCTTACTTGTTCTTTATGAATGAATTCTAGATCTAAATCCTTGATATGTGCTAAGTGGTTGAAGTACTTAATCTTTATTGTTATTGTGCCTCTCTATTTTAGGGTTTGTTCTGTGATGTTAATGAATCTAATGAGTTAATGTATATCATCTTCTAAGTGTTATTAAAAGTACCTGCGAAGTGTTGTAATCACAGATCTGTGTCCCAACTTGGTTACAAACACCTGAGTCCTATAACCCCTCTGCCTCTACCTTGGGTGAGAATTCACCTACTTCATAGGTGTTACCTAAAGGGTCAGTAGTTACGCTTTTGTTGGTGATTTGTTGAAGAATTGAACCCTGGTTCTGCCCCTGTGCCAATAGACCTCAATATAATGAGTCATGTTGGTCTTGTCTTTCTCGACACACTTGTGCCTTGGTACCCACAAATCCTGACAACTAAAGCACAATTTCTTTCTCCTTAACTCCTTTCTTGTTTCATCATCCAACATAGGATTTCAAGCCCAATCCATCTTAATTATGTTTATGTGTCGATCTTCTAAATGGTGTTTAATGGATATGTATACTTTATGATGTTGTGTGTGATTTCTTCAGAAGGATTAATCTTCTTATGGGATTTTAAATGGTATGTAATTTATTGATTTCCTTAGTCACTTCTAATAATATTCACACGTGTTAGGACATAAGGTCAACTTACTTAGGGGTTGATCATTACAAAGGTTGAATCAATTGATAAGAATACTTGATGTTGATTGAATCTAACTTGACAAGATACTAGTAAGGATGAGAATGGATCACTATCTGTTACAAGAATGTATTTATGCTATGTGGTTTATTTATCCTTGTGTATCTTCTCTGACTCAAACTTGCACTTAATTATTGCTGGAAGTTGAATAAGTAAGGTAGATTATCTTTCACGCCCACGAATGATAGATGTTGGTGATACTTGTTTACGGTGTTGCACCACTAAGTTAATGTTCTAGTATAGAATAGAATGATGCATTTAATAACCTATTATCCTTCTCCTACCTTGCGTAGATGCAGTGTTATTGTTACATGCTATTATTGACAAGATTCATTATGTGTGATTTCATGATTAAATTTTAGGACCTAGTCGTGATGTACGATTGGTTACGAATATTTTGTACTCTTGTGCCATGAAAATAAAGTTGACGATTAATCTTGCATCATGAAATCAGTGTTGATTTAGGATTGATTATGTAATTAGTTTTCTCTTGCGCCATTAAAATATTGTTTATATATGATTGATTTAGTAATTAGATTACTCTTGTGCCATGTAATAATGTTGATGTATGACTGATAATCTAGACTCGAGATATGAGTTGTGATTGATTAAGTGATTTCGACACCTCCTTATTCCTCAGAATAGTTGCCATCCCTGAGACCTTAAGTGGTCAAAATCAATCGGATAAATCCTAGGCTTGAGGGTTTCTTATGTATCCTCCAGGTCCTAACCATGCAGGGTAGGTTTGGCAGATAGTTCTTAAATGTTCAATGACACGGTGGATCAATTATCTGTATTTCTCTCCAGTTGATCGTGATTCGTCGAATCATGTTTCTATTTGATTATGTTAAAGTGTTGATTATGATTCGTTATTGTTATGATGATGTGTAGAGTGTGCCCCTACTTATTTGTGGTAATGCATTGATTATGTGTTGTTATTAATTTTTATGATGTGTCTCTATGAATTATGTTGATGCTATGATTGTGTCGTTATTAGTCATGATGATGTGTTTCTTTCAATGTTATCAATTACATGTGATTATTATATTATCCTAATGCAAAAAAAAA
>SNQJ01S0069546.1:7911-27450 GCA_010110895.2 Picea sitchensis | reverse complement strand
ACTTGAAGTGAAATACACTTTACAATTTTAGCATGAACTCTTTCAAAAAAGTAACAAAAGAGAGACTTGTAAACAGATCATAAGAAAATAATATCTGTGATGGAGATCGTCCTAAGGTCTGTCCGGATCAGTCAATGCCTCTATAATCTCCTCATAAGAGGGAAAGACCAAGTCTAAAGAATCTGTAGTGTCGAGGGAACCTTGATCCCAAATAGGCTCGAGAACTAGATCTAACTCCTGTGCGGGAGTCTGATCGGGGTTGGTCGAAGCTTGCTGGACAATACTATATGCAACTTCTGTCATGGACAAGGGCATGGCCATGCCAATATGCCCTGTCCCTTCCATCGAGGCTGATGGGGAAGGGAGATTCCACAGATTGTTAAAGTAAGTCGTTCGGAACGACGACACTTGAAAATTTTCATCCCTAGGCTCGTTGGGGGCAGCTAATATAAATTTGACATCGCCGAAAGGAGGCGGGTAATGGAAAGTACCCATCAAATGTGAGCACAAACCAACCCCTATGTTGATGACATCGGGCTGAGGGTTATCAATCATCGGGACCATGGATTCTCCTGATGAAGGGTCAGGTCGGGAGAAGGACAACCGGTCAATGGTTACGATTCGGCCCTCGTGTGGAAACAAGAAGACCTGAAAAACGGTGGCAACCACTGCATGCATTGCATAAGTCCAACTCCTTCCTAACGAAAGGTTGTATTTGAGAGGCACATTGACCACTTCAACTTCGACGCACATGGTCTTCCCTCCTAATTGCACGGGGAAAGAAGGGATGATTCCATGTGGTTTGAAAGAATGACCGTCGAAAGAAGTAAGTAGAGTAGGTGATAGAGACAAAATGTGTTGGCCAGTGGCCTTCCAATATGCCAATGACATCACACAAGTCAAGGCGTCCTCATCAATCACCGTACAAAATATATTTGAGGTAAAAGTTTTCATGGTGTAAGCCACTACTATCTAAAATGCAACGTGGTATGGGAGACAAGGTTTCAAGTTGCTTGTATCGAGAATGATCGTTCTTGGATTAGATGTCTCTGTAGACCCCAAAGCAGATAACAGAGCCTTTCTCTATGAAGGGAAGCTCTAGAGGACTTCCAAAGCAGACATCGCGCAAGGGGTTTGTGACAAATCATCCACAACAGAGTAGTTCTGGGTGGCCCTTGAGATTTCTTGAATGCCCCTTTCAGGATGCATGTCATTGTTTCTCCCATCGTCTTCTCAATTTGGAGAGGAACAAATGGATTTATGTCTTATTTACCCTTTTTGGCATATTCTGGCATTCTGTAATCATGTTCCCTAGTTGATATATAAGAATCACCTTTCATCATATAAACGTTCACGACCGAGGAATTACTAGATGATGGAGGGGTCCCTGACTGCCCCCATCCGTGCTTGAAGAGGCTTGAGTCATATTTTTCCCATGTGGAAATGGGTTTGTTAACATAGCAGGTTGTTGCTACGCCAATAACTTTTTGGCCTCTGCAAGTCGAGGACACATGTGAGTCAGGTGGTATTCCGTGAAAATGTTACACTGATACTTCGAATTTCTCTTCTCTATGTTTCCCCCACCAACATTGTTGTTGGGTTTCTTATCCCCCTTACCCTTCTTTTTTCGTTGTTTTTCCTTTCCATCAGGTCGTTAGTTGGCATTCGGGTTCATCGATTGTACACTGTGTACGTCTGAAGTTTGGGTAGGGGTAGCAGCCGAACCAGAGGTCTAGTTGGCCACTGTCTATTGTATCGACAATTGTTGCAATTGATTTGACAGTTGATTAGTGGAATTTCTTTGTGCTAAACCAACTATACCATCGACATGTGGTCCAGAATTTTGTCTGGGATTTTCAAGGATGGACCGTGGTGCATCTGGAAAAATCTCATAGAGTAAGCCATACTGAGAGTATATCAGTTCGAGTTGTTGCACTCTCATTATCAGTTGCTCCTCTGAAAAAACTCTCGAAGTTGCAACGTCCTTGGATAACTGAGGTACCAAAGACTTCAGGAACCACTCTAGTAGGAAAGTTAGTGGGACCTATACCTTGATCAAGATTTTCCGATGCTGTCATTCTCAGATGTGATCTGAGATATGATCAGCCTTAGTTTGTTCAAAGTTGGCCAACAATTCGGTTCCAACATCATCTCTCACGGGTAGTTGGAAATGGTTTAGGAAAACCATTGCCAAATCGATAAAGTAAGAATGTATTGAGAGGTCGATCCTGATGTACCATTTTGTGGCACCCCCGATAAGGGTGCGTTAAAATAGGCACAACTGTACAGAGTCGTCTCACAATGAGTTTGACGAGCACCATAGGTGGAAATTTGTCACGTGATCACCTGGGTCTTCGCCAGGCTTGCCTTCGAATTTCAGAATATCTGAGGGTAACTTAGTAGGCATTGGGGGCCAACGCAAATCATGAAAAATTGGGTCATTAAGCAACCTTGAAAAGTCTAGAAAGTGTAACATTTCCAGAAATGGTAGTTTGGGTGTATAGGAAAAAGGGGGCCTGGAATTTTATTGGCACCAGGTTGCTAGAAAAATTTGGGTTACTGGCTAGGGTTCTGATAAATACCATGGCCTTGACTAGTGTGCGGAAACTGTGTTTGTTGGGACATCATCGATTGATTCCTGTGATTGGACGTCAAGGGTTGGGCGGGGATTTATCCCTGTATTGTGTTCCAAAGATTCTGGAAGGGGTTTCCCCCTGCCAATCCAACGGGCATAGGTATTGAGCCTTGCCTGGGGTTCCATTGACCATGGAAGGGGTTGCCCCCATTCGACATCCCTGACGAGGGAACTGATCCCTGCCAAGGATTCCAAAGTCCTTGTGAGGAGAAGACTCATGTACTTTCCCCCTGTGTAGAAATAATACCTTGCACATGATTCTATTGTCCAAAACTAGGGTTGCCCCCAGTCGAGATGGTAGCTGACGAAAAAGAGTTATTACCAAACATGTCGAACAAAGAGAACAACATGGATCCCACCGGCATGGTGTAAGAAGAAGGTCCTAGACTGCCTACTCAAAACAAGGTGTAGTTCTTGTTCGGATCGACAGGTGGCTGTAAAGCACCATCAAGTGAGGGGGACGAAGGAGGTATATGACCTCCACCATAAGGGATAGCATTATAGGAGGCTACGGTGCCCCCCATGGATTCTTGCAAGGGAGCATTTGAGCTCCCTACCCCCATACCCATGCTCTGTAGGGTGGAGCAGGTAAGGACAGAGTTCATATCAAAACCAGGCATCCCATATGAAAATGGAGGGCCCGTCTCACTCTATGTGAATGGAGTAGTGGTCGTCGCCAATGACGAGATCATACCACTGCCCGAAGTAGAGGTGGTAGAGACCATTGTGGTCTAGATTGACGAAGGTGGGTTAGGAGGTGGAATACCCCCTGTGGTGGCAGTCGTTGAGGGAGTATGAGGACTCCCTGACGAAGTAGCATCATTTTCTTCCATACTTGCTTGTAAGACTATATGACGCTCGTGAGGTGTTACCCTTGGAGGGACAACTTGTACCAAAATTGGCGTCGAAAAGTTAGTAATCGAAGGGTTGGATGGCTTGAGAGATTTTGCTTCAAAGTTAAAAACAGTAGGCTCCTCCGGATTCGAGTAATCTCCTCTCAGAGCTGGCTCGGGCATAGTCTCCTGTGGCCCGGTCGCTTCAAATGACCCTTTCTGGTCAAGTCTTCGCCGCAACGGTGGCGGTGGTGGCCCCAATGTAACTGGCCATAGGCCTTGAAGCCTTCGTGACTGACAGAGCTCTTGATATTCCACCTTGTGAAAATATCAACGACACAGTAAGGATTTAACTAACATTTAAAACCAAGCACACACTAGAAAATTTCCTAGAAGATAAAGAAAGAAAACCACTATCGAGTTGGAAGAACAGTTATGTCGGCCAACACTAGAGAAAATTACTGGTGCAAGTGCAAATCGAACATGGAACCACCCTCCAGGTATACTTTTCAAAGCGTGGCCCGAAGTTTGCCCTAGGTACCATGGTATAACCCCAGAGTCGCCTGTGTAAGTCTCTAGAATAAAGGAAACTAAGTTTCCATCTCGTAAACAGTCACCAGGAAGGTATATTCGACATTCGGGTGGACCGCAATGAGCAGGATAACAAGTTTGAAACCTATCGAGGGTATCAAAATCAAGTGGTATAGAAGAAAACTTAGCATATCGAACAGATTCGAGGTCCACGAAGCTCTGTAGGCAAATGAAAATGACAGTATCCCATGACAGATCCTCAATATGTGTTCCCCATTACGTTTGGTTTGGCTTTGGAGGGGTTATCTCCACTACCTTTCCTCACGCGACCTCGTGTTTAGCCCCTGTGTTAGAGGGGGGAGGGGGGTCCTGGATAACTTTCACGTCACTAGAATTTTACACTCCCTATCTCTAACTCCAATGTTTGTTTATAATCCTTGAAGATTTTCCTCTCCAACCTAATTCAAGGCTCTACCCTAAACTAGTTGATTGACCCTACAAACATAAAAGTCTAATTAATTTTAAATTAGCGTTCGTTTTAAATGGCTTGTTTTAACTCAAAGGATATGGCACTGAAACTAGTGATGTGTATGAGAGATGAAAAGAGAAGAAGTAAACGAAACTGAAAGAAAAATTACTTTTAGTTAACAATAAATATTTGCAACTAACTCTTTAAACCAACTTTTTAAATATCTTTGAAAGGAAGACCTAAAATGAAATTTCACTCGACTACGAGCTACTTAGTGTTCTAATAAATCAATAAAGAACTTAAAAATTGAACTCTTTTTCCTCACAAGTAATATAACTAACTCCAAACTACTTTACCAAACTAAGAAATGAAAACTTTTTCTTATTTGAAAAAATGATTTAAACAAGAAAAACTTGAAATAAATATTGTTTTCTTCTTTTCTTTAAAGAAAATGAAAGGGGGTAAAAGAAAAACCAGACAAGACTGAAATTGACCTCTGGCCCACTGCGGATCACAGGGAGACACTAAAGGCACCAAACAGGCTGATCAAAAACTCAAAGACTCGCCTAAAACCCTTTCGAAGTAAACACAAGAAATCTTCAAAAAGACAAGCAAACTAACATATAACCCAGGCTTTGACTATAAAAACAGAGGCACTGAACTCTGTCAAGAGATCCTGATAAGTAAAAACCTCAATCAAGGAAGAGGTTGACTACCTCTTCTTAAAAAACAGTCCCTTGAACTAGGTACACTACCGATGCTTAAGCAATCTGCATACTAGGTACTATAGAAGAGGATATTGTAGGTTCATCTTCCCATGTTCAGAAGAATCCTTTAACTTTTGTGGAGTCATAAAGATGGAGTCTCAAAAGAAAATGAAGAAGCCCATTATGGAAACCTCTCCTTTGGTGGATATATAATCAGTGGATGACTTAGATGAATCAAATGAGGTGGATGGATTTTTGTCTTGTCAAAAATTCCTCTAAAACGTTTCTCAAAAGGTAAAGAATTAGAGAAAGGTTCTTCTCCCAATGGGAAGCCATCATCCTTGAAGGAAAATATGGGTGAGAGAAAGGGAAGGAAAAATATATGTAAGAATAAATCTATGGATTCTACTAATACTATTAGTATTTTGTATTCCTATGATAAAGAATTTATCACTTTTGAATGGAGAAAATATATCCTTAGATCAACCAAGAAGAAGGATGTTTTGTTGGATGGGGGTGTGTGGAAGGTGATCTAGGTATGGATATCTAGGTGGCCAAGCATGTCCTGGTAGGAAGTCCTTCTTATCCTAAGCTATGCATCAAGCATATAGAGAAATGTTACCAAGTAAGTATATGACAATTCAGTGGGCCCTTGGAGCGGGCAAATCCCCCTCTAAGGTTGAAAAATTGTTCTCTCATATAATAACATAGGCTTGGGGAGTTCCTTCAAAAGAAACTCCTTAAAAATGATAGTTAATGCAAATAATTGAGAGGTATTAATGATTCAAGAATCTGTTATGGAGGCCAATAAGGTTAAGGATCTTTTACAAGTTACCCTTCCTAGGTGGATTTTTGAGGCTATCAATGAAAATGGTAAATTACAGGGTTTGGTGGTGGGTTGGTTCAAGTCCCTCCATATAAGGAAGGTATCATTTCCTCATAATGCCATTTGTGTTTAATTGTTCTTTAGGGATCTAATTACAATTCTAAATGTTATTAATCTTCATGGCCCTTATATGGACCACAAAGGCTTTTGGGATTCTTTATTTGCAACTTATATAGAAGGAAAGGAAAATGTAGTTGTGGGTGGTGACATGAAATTTATTCTAAGAATTAGTGAATTATGGGGGGAAGCTGTAAAAATGGACCCATTGTCTCCTTCTTCAAAAAATTGATGAGGTAGGATAGTGTGATATCAAGCCTTTGCAATTATGTTCAACATGGAGAAATAATAGGACAGGGGGTGGTGTTATTTCCAAAAGGATTGATAAATTTCTTGTGCTGGTGGTTGATAATGTGGGAATCCTAAAACCTTGTATTGTTGAAGGAGGACCTTTTGATCATGTTCCTATCTTTTTGAAATTTGGGGAGCTAGCTCCAAAGCCACCTATCCCTTTCAAATTCAACTCTTTTTGTCTGAGTGACCCTGAATTTAGGGAAATGGATTATATTGAATGGAAGCATGATGATAGTCTAAGGGAATATTTTTCCATGTTTGAATTCAGTGATAATCTCAAGACAATAAAAAATAAAACTATGGCATGGGAAAAAGCAAAGTACAATGACTCTCAAGAGTATATTTTGGATAAAGATAGAGCAAATATCTTTAAATAAAATTTGAATGGTATTTTTAATGAGGTGGAATTGGAAAAATTGAAGTGAAGCAACCAAAAGAGATTTGGTGGACTTGGAAGAAGCTAAATGGAACCAAAAAATTTGAGTGACATTGATTGCTCAAGGGGATGAAAATACAATATGTTTCCATAACTATGTCAAAATGAGTAAAAACCTCAACAATATTTGGAAAATCAATGATATTCAAGGGGCCCAAGTGTACATGCTTCTCCTTCAACTCACATATGTATATATATCTGTTTCCAATGGCACTCGCGTATACATGCCTATCTCCACTGGCACTCACATACACGTATGGAAATACTATATGACAACTTATGTACGATGAAACTCTTTCCTCTGGCTTCAATCAATTTAAACCCACCTATAACTACCTCTTCTCTCTCTCTGATCCTTGCCCTGTATGATCTCTAGATGGAAATCCTTCTCCACCTATCCAAGATCTTGAATCACAGTCCTTTGTGATCCAACCCTCTATGCATCAACACTTGAATGAAATCTCTTCACCCAATCAATGAGATCTCCTCACTCATACAATGTAAGCAAAATTCCTTCTTTGCTTCTACACTCTCAACTGACTTCACACTAGCAAAAATCTTTCCTTGTTATCTATGTGTAAAAGTCTCACCTTTCTCTCTCACCAAAAATATCTTCTCCTTTACCCTATACTTTCTTTTATAAGATTGATTTATGGCCTAACCCTAATATCCAAAGTGATTGACAATCAAGATTACTTCTCACCTCACTTGAGATCAATGGCTCTTATTTAATTCACTAATGTGAATTAAAACATTTTCCTTAAATAAAACTCAACTCACTTAAAAAAACACTTTACTTTAATAATTAGTTTAATTAAAGTAAAGTCTCACACTTAGAAGACTTTCGACGACTTCCACATGCTAGACATCAAGCCAATGTGGAAGTACATGTCTGATGCTACATTCATCAACACTCCCTCTTAGTGAGGAAGGTACTTCTTCCACTTGGAGTTGGCTCTGTCTTCACTACCAGATCTGCTACCATGGATTCTCTCCAATCCACCTGATTGGATGCTCTCTCTAAAATAGAAGCTATCCATTCCATCTCGCTCAGACCCATCTGTGAAGACTTCCCTCTTATCATTCTCCTAGAAGCCTCCTGCTCCTGAGCATCCTGCATGGTCATTTCGAATCATGACTCCTTCTGTACAGACTTGGAAGGTTGTTGCTTCCCACTTTAACCTAAAGGCTGACCCCCTCTGAGTTTATCAACCTTCAGAGCTACCTTCTCCTTGTTCTCTACCACTTTGTTTCTTACCACTGATCGCATAGGCCGACCCTTTAGCCTATACAAGTTTCTCTCTCTAACGCCAAAAACGATTGTTATGTCTATGCTAGATCATCTAGTCTTGATTAAGGCATGTCCATCTTGGAACGCTACATCATAGCCCTTCTTCTCAATCTCCAATACTGAGAGCACACTCCTCCTGAGTTCTGGCACTCATAGCACATCCATTACTCTCAACACACCTGGTGACTCCATCTGGAATGACACTGTTCTAGACCCATTCACTGCATTCTTGGTCCCCATACCAAGTTCCACATACATATCTGAGTAAAAATCTATGAAGCTCTTGAACAACTCCTATGCTCCTGTCATATGACATGTGGCTCCACTATCTATCAATTATGCACCAGCTGATATGGTGCCCAAGGACGTCTAGGAAACAAGTAAGAACTTTGTTTGTTCAAACTTCTTGCAAAAATCATCCATTTGAGCTTTTTTTCCAATGCACTACCTCTAGTTGTGTTCCATTCCCTCACTTCTTCTATTTTGGACATTGCCCTACATAATGCCCAAACTTGTAACATGCAAAGAACTTCAATATTCTCATGTCATTCTTCTTGTCGTCTTGAGAGGTAAACTCTCCGCTGGAAATCTCCTTGAACTTGCCCTTATTTTCTTGGCTTGCAAGAGCAAGGTTCTCATCATCATTATTGTGTCAATATCCATTCAACTCTTCATCTTGAAGTTCCTCCTGAATGAAATCATCCAACAACCTTGACCAATCAAGGAGGTTCTCACGTGCTACAATTCCTTTGATGAACGGTGTCCATTGCTTCATGAATCCTTTTAATGCCATCCTCACCAATTCTGAATCAGTCACTGTCTCCCCTATTGCATCCAGTTCATCTCAAACCTATTGAATCCAGGTGAGATAAATTTTCACTGTGTATGATCTTTTCATCTTTGTGTCCTTGAGCTTCTCTCTCAACACCATTTTGTGATTCTCATTCTTTCTCTGAAATAAACCCTTCATAGCCTCCCACATGTCCCTGAAAATTGTCTTTCCTAATCAAATGAAGGATCAAATGATCCTTCACTCCATGTAGAATTATGCACTTGACAATCGCCAAGTGATTACTTCTACCTCACTTGAGATCAATGAGTATTATTTAATTCACTAATGCTAATTAAATCATTTTCCTTAAATAAAACTCAACTCACTAACAAAATCACTTTACTTTAACAATTACTTTAATTAAAGTAAAGTCTCACACTTAGAATAATTTCTACGACTTCCACATGCAAGACACCCAGTCAATGTGGAAGTACTTGTTTGATGCTACATGCATCAACAAGGAATACCAACCAATTTTTGAGCAAAAGCTCTTGCTTTCTCAAGTTACATTCTGAGTAGGGTTATAATTAGGGAAGTGTGGGATGTGACTCTTCTTAATATATAGGTTGGAATGAAACCCTTGATTGGAAATTTCAAACTCTTTGGATGCATAGTGTGGGCTCATATTTTAGATGACAAGTAGAAGTTGGTTCCCGAGAGTTAGTTTTGCATCATGGTGGAATACTCTAAAGAGTCTAAATCCTATTAACTATATGATTTGACTAAGTAAGAAGTGATCACTCGATGGATGTTATCTTTGATGAGCAAACTCTAGGTGCATATTTGATAACATCTTATTTTGTTTTTTCACATCGCAATTAAGTCAATATCTTGGATATTTCAAGGCATATGAGAATCCCATTTCCTACATCTCAGTAATCAACTTCACAAAGAATGTTAAAACCCCCACCCTCTCTGGGTTTCTTATTTCCCTTGGAACTTTCCAAGAGACATAGATGTAGGGTATCAAACCTCATACATCTTGAGAATCATTCTATACCATTTGGTCTACATCTTGGCACAAGGAAGAATTTTGGTAGTTCATCTAGAGGATCCACATCCTTGTTAAACAAAAAACAAGACTAATTAATTTGATTATTGGTAGGGAACATAATTGAGACCTCGTAGTTATATTTTGAGAATGGATTGCTTTCCATGAGAAAATTTAGATTAAATATTTACAATTAGATCACTAGGAATAAAGGCCCACTGTAATAATTGCTTAGCTTTTTTGGGGGATTTACAAAAGTTAAGAAAAGTTGGTTTCAATTGGAATCATCCATATATTTTTCCTCAAATAATATAGTGGGACATGAAAAACCTTGTGAAAATTTGTAGATGAAATTTGGTGCATGTAGAAGAAAACTTGTACATATATAGGGACTGTACACTTTGACATCACCCATTCATGTGCTTAGCTTGGTCTATGAATTAAGAAAAAAATTTACCCCTTTGTCATTCAATGTGTGCAAGAAAATATACACCATAGATTTTCTTCTTAAATGGATTATGGATTTTTTGCATTTGATGTCAATTACAAAGAATTTAATGAAGGGCATCGTCTTGTTCATGGGATGGCTCCTCATGCAATTAGCAATAAACATTTAGGCTGTTCTTTAACACTCCACAACCATTTCTCTTAATTTCTTGTAATTTGAATTTAATCCCATGATATAGATGGGAGAAAAGAAAATGGATATGATCCACTTATTTTCCACTTAGGATATCATATCTCACTATCTCTGGTGTCCCAATGCTACAATTTATGGCCTATATTACTGCTATTTTGGATAGATCAACTAAGGCTCTAAGGAAGGGATAAATAAATGTAGGGACATCATGCTAAATGAGAAGCTCTTAAATGGAAATGATGACTTAGATCAGACCAAAGAGGATCCAAAAATATATGATCTAGTTATTGTTCTATTTCAAAAGGTGTCATAGATCAAGAATAGATGGAAATGTATTCTAGATGATGGCATAATGCATATAAACAATAAAGATGGTCGATTGAGCTTTGCATAAACTGATTTTATTTTCCTCATTTTGATGTTTTTAGTAAGAGGGTACATTACAATATATGTTTTGGGCTAGAGTATCTGTGTGATATTAGGTGGGAGAGGCTCCATAATGAAGGTTGATGAGTCTGGCATTGTAAATTGTAATCACACTATGATACAATAATACAATGCATCATTGTTGCAAACAAAGTTTGGAAAGAGAGTATGGGAGCTTAGGACTCCACCAAAGGGAAAGGGGGCTAAGGTATTAGGAAATAAGCTTAAGCAAAGGGGGATAAGTCAAATATTAAATTGATCCTAATTCATAGCCTAAGTTTTATTCTTATGATTTTATCCTAAGTTCCCAAGTGGCAGGGAAGGTGTCCGTTGGTTGCCACTTTTAAAAAATGGAACATGCATATATAAACTTTGGTTTTAGTGGAAAAATCATTCATTCTCATCATTGTAACTTGCCATTTTTGGTATAGGGATATTGGGTGTGAGCTAGTGAGCTGCTATGATCATGTTATCTTGTGAAACCCTGTGAATTCCTAGGTGGATTTGGGTGAACATTTCTCCTTGGGAAAGGCAGGAGCCATGGAGGGAGAATTGTCTGGGATAGTTTTCCATTTGTGTGAGGATTGTTGGGTACCTAGAGACTCCATTATAGCAGTTGGAGATCCTAGAGACATAGCTTTGAGACTTCTTGGTTGGACTGTATTGGATCCCTAGAAGGAAAGTGGGACAAATTGAGGGATTGTAGAGTAGAGAAGGGGGTACACTTCCTCCGATTATGCATGTTGAGGGGGGTGAGAGTGTGGTTGGATTTGTTGCTAGAGTTTGCTACCTTGGCCGGCCTAGACATTATTGTGTTGACCATGAGACCTTAGTTGGCTTAGGTATCATTTTCCCTGGTGGAGTCATATCCCCAACTCGGGGGTGACCTGCTACTAAGTGTGCTAGAACATCAATGTCTATGGCTAGGTGGAACGTCTGAGGTGTGCATCTAGTTGGTTCTTTTACATAAAGGTAAGCATTATGTTATGTGTTTTACATATTGTTTATTATGTGTAATTATGTGTTTAATTTCTATTGTGGTGAACATTTTATATATCTAAATGTTATTATGTGTTATGCATAGTTATGATTTGTATTACACGTTGTCGTTGGGTCTGCATATTGTTTCATATGCAGATCATACCTCATATTGGTATATGAGTGGAGTATAAGGTTATATGATCCTTTAGTAAGGCTACAATTAATTGATTGATGGTATTAGAGAAAAAAAGAGTAAGGTAAATAATTAAAAAAATAATATTTGCAATATATGACAAAGGTTTATTTTCCGTGACATATGCCTAGAAGTCAGTTTGGGGTGTGTTACAAGGTTTCTTATCTAGCTGAATTTCAGTTTCATCATCTAGAATAATGGGATTTGAGGGGGTACCTACACAATTTGGGACATGATTTTTTTCCTTCACTGAGTTGTTTTGGGTCTATGCATAACTATTCACTGTAATCTCAATATTAAAAAATTCTCTGCATAAGGCATCAAACTTTCTGGTCCATCACATTCAACTTTTTCATAATGGCTTGTTGTTTCCTTCCTTTCTCCTCCATCCGATGGGCGATGAAATCCTTATTTATCCAGTAGAGCTCAATCAATTTAAAGATCTTTGTGTATTTGTTGGCACAGGGGCAGACCCGGGGTTCAACCCTACAACAATGCACCAACAAAACCCTAACTAGCAGCCTTTTTAACAACACCTGCGAAGTAGATGACGTCTCACCCGAGGTAGAGGCAAGGGTGGTTGCAGTACTGAGGTGTCTGCAACTTTAGCTGGGACATAGATATGTGATTATGACACTTAATAGAGCACTTAGCATTGTTAGTTCATCATTATTTAACCAATATCTACTTCGCAGATAAAACAGAGCATCGCAACATTCACCTTGATCTAATGTATTTAAGCACTTAGAATAAAGAAATGGATCAGATCTAGCAGATTTAAACACTAAGCACATTCACCTATATCAGATCTAACATCCAGATTCATCATAAGCACAAAGCATAAACATATCTATCTATCTATCTCTATCAATCACTTAGCAAATAACACATAAATTCATTAGAACATCGCACAAAGAAGAATAACACAGTATTTACGTGGTTCACCCCCACCCTGGGGCTACGTCCACCAACTCTTCTTCTTTATTAGATTCAATCAGTCATCTACATGAACAGAGCTACAAAACCCTTACTCCGCATAGGAGAAGAGATCTGCCCATCTCGCTAGATCCTCCTTCCTTGTGTTACAGCACAAAGACTTCACAATCTCTTACAGTGACTTGTACTTAGCTCTGTAAGTCTCATACAGTATGCATAAAGCCTTACAAGTCTTGATCACACAGATCCAACTCTTAGCACTTAGCCAATTTGCACAACTCTTACGTACTATTCAACTACTTCTTCCATTTCCTAGCCTTCTATTTATACATACAAAATAGGCCTAAACATGGGTAAATCCATGATCCGACATCCCATTCCCGTTACTTATTCCCAAATCCCAAAAGAAGACCCAAAAATGGGCTGACATCCCGTGATATCTGCTTCGTCTTGCGCTCCACCTTCGACAGGCTGTCGAAGTCCAAAAATAGGTCAACATGACCAAGAATCTCCCAAAACTTAGTCAAGGGTCAACAAGCCCCCAACACTCACCCATGACTCGTCCCAAGTCACTCTGGTCTGACTAGTTCTACTTCGAATGTGTCGAGCTTGGCTCGAGATTCTTCGACTTGTTGTTGTGCCACAACCTCCTATTCTGGGAACTCCTGGATGACTGCATCATTGATCGGTCCCTTTAGACGTTGGTCAGTTGTAGTGACAACCTGCTCTAGTTTTGCTCCTCGACCTTCTACTTCTGTAAACAATTGATAGGCCTTATCTTGCACAGGTTGGAGTTTATGAGTTACCTCCATAACTCTTCTCTAGATAGTATGGATTTTCTGTTGTAAAGTGCATTTCTCTTGGGAGTGCTTCATTCTTTCCAAAACTGACAGGGACTTTAGCTGTGCCTGTATCTTTTTGGCTTGATACTTCGCCTCTTGGAGCTGCAACTCCAGTGCTTTCAGTTCTGGGTTCTCCATCATTTGTTCATAGTTCTAGGCACTATGAACAATGAGATGCTTACATTCCAAGGTAAGATCCTTGAGCCGTTCAACTGTGCTCCTGGTGGTTGCTTCCCTTTGGTCTCTTACATCTTGTGGGGTCTCGGGTACTACGCATAGTTCCAAGCCTGTGATGCGTTGTTGTAGCTGCTGGATCACTTCTTCAAGTTTCTCTACTTGTTTTGGAACTTGATCTTCAGCCTTTACTTCTATGAATGTCATAGAGAGAAGTGCTATGTTGACCATTTCCTTTACTTCGAGTTGTTTCGCGAGCAATTGTTCCTTTTCTTGTTGTAACTATGATTTTTCTTCATCAAACTTCGCTTGGAGAGTGAGCTTTTCCTATTCTATAGCACTGCGTTGATCTACTAGTACCCCTTGTACTTATGTCAAAGCCTAGGTGGCTTGCGTTGTTTTTTCCTGTGCTTGTCAAAGGCGAGCTTCAACTCTATCAGCTAAGCAGTGGAGTTGAGCTGGCTCATCTCCCAATTCTGGCTCTCCTGGCACAGAGGAGACTGCGCGGCTGGACTGTAGGGCTTGTTGTACCCCTCGGAGTTCAGTCTCAATTCGATCATACAACTCCTCTTGCTTTGCTTCTTGTTTCTATTTTATTTCCAGTGAAGCATCTTCCAGGGTTTCTATGAGGAAATCGAAGTCATCAGAGCTGAGGATGGTCTGCATCTTGGTCATGGTGGCCTTCACTTTCTTCCGGGATGAAGGTTTTGGAGCCGAACCTTTCCTCTTCTTCAGGGGATAAACCTCATCTCCTTACTTCTGTTCGACTTCTTTGTCACCTAACTCTTCACCATAACCTCCTTTCTCTGGTGATATGGAGACAGTCTTCATGGATGCACTGTCTAATTCTTGGACCTCTTCAGTTTTCTTTGCCACACTAGGTCTGGGTGTATCCTATGCAGTTTCTAGGATATCAATGTCGGATATCTCTGTAGGATATGCTGGAACAAGGAGGTCCGCCGACTAGTCCTTGGTTATCTCCTCCAAATCCTCCTCCTTCATCTTGTAGTAGGATTGAATTTGTTGCTTGTGTTCATTAGCGCATGTTGTGATGTAAGTAAAATGTTGATCTGCGCTGAAACTCATCAAAGGCCTGAACTGGTGTAGAGTGTTCAGAGTCATGCGAGGCTCAGACTATATGGATACCTTTAGTTGATTGTAGTAGATATGAAAAATAACATTTGGATGCCACTATTTATTCATGTTTCTTGAGTACCATAGTGTACTGAACTTCGCGGCCAGTGGTTCAAAAGGCTCGATGTCTGAGAAGGTCGTACCTTCCAGCATCTCCCAGGCAATAAAGGCTATCAGTGTCAAAAGGCAACTGAAATGAAATTCATATCCTTGATCTTGTGCTTCTCTGCAGTCGACTTCCAACTGGTTCACCAGGTACTTCAAGCAGTTCATCTTAAGGCCTTCCACGCACTTCCCTATGAGGTCGACTACAAAACTGGTGACTTGGGTGGGTCAGTTATTTCAGACTAACTTCCCTGCAATTAACTAACAGGCAAGGCACACTGCTCCACTTTCGATAGAAGCTACTTTGTAACCTCGTGTTCCCTTCTCGACATCACCATAAGTGTCCTTGATCCATTGTGCTAGAGCATGATCCATGGATTTTCCAGGGTAAAACTCATGTGGGTCGGGTCCTTGCATACTCAATCCCGTGATCTGATTGACCAACGTCGGATCAATTGGTATACGGTAGTGTAGTGACAAATAACCTCCATGGTAACAAGACAACAGTAACTTGACACATGCATTCACCTCCTAGTGTCATCCGAAGTGAGGAATCTTCACGACGTTCAGCAGGGTGGACTGTGCGAGGTTCATAGTCCACGACTAGGGGATTATCTTTGAATTCTTCCCCTTAGTCTAGGTCAGGTACTTATGTGGGGCGAGCATGTTGTAAACTTTGTGATCTTCGAGGTTGAAGTCGCTAAACTTCAACACCGCAATCTTATCTTGGTCTTCTTGAACTGCGTGTATCCCCTTCGGGAGGTACACAGTGACCAAGGTGTATTTGAAATCTTTGGGCATGTTGTCTCGATTTATTGCACCGCTCAGGGGTGGAATATAGGCGGGTAATATGGTCGGGATCAATTTAGCATTTGCTAGATCAGCCCTGTGCTTGGTTCACTTTTCATCATATGGTTCGGATGGTCCGGCTCTGCAAGCAGTGGATGGAGAGGTTGGAAGTCTTCTCGTTCATGAGGTCGATCAAAACTTCTTCAAAAAATTTCTCGTCAACGCTCAACTCGTCTGACATACACACTCGGGGTTAATGATCTTGGGTTTGGAGGGTAACTTAGACACTGCAATAGGATAGAGGGAAATAACATAATGACCACTATGTAAAATCAACAAGTCTACGAGCTCAAATTCACGATTGGCAAAAGTGTTCTCGGTGCATGGTGCGATGGGATAAATAGGTAACTCGGCAACAGGTATGAAGCCTTCATTAACTTAGTTTTTTCCGTTATGGTGCGGTCCCAATGATTAGATGGCGAGCTATCTATCCATAAATGTCTTTCTTCCCATTCGAAGTGTTGGTATAACGGTTATAATGACCCCAATGGTTATATTCCTTCATCATGGTGAAGTGCCATGTGTCGCTATTCTGATATCCTGACGAAGTTCCAATTTTGCAAATTTCCCTTCTGGGAGGTTTCCTCTGGAACCTTCTGCAACTTGTTGATATTAGCTCTCTTCTTGCTTAGCTTTCTAGCCTTCTTCCCAGTGAGCTTCATCTTGGTATTCCTTTTTCCGTTCTGATTCTTATCTCCTTTTGATATAGTGACTTCGCGTTGTTTAGATCTTTTCCTAAGAGTCGCGGGTGATCCTTCTTCTTTATCTAGAATAGGTACTTCAATCTTCAGTGGTTCTTCTAGTGTTCTTGAAACTTAGACATCTGGGTATCTAGTGTTAAATAGCTTCGATTTGTTCTTCTGTTCTTCAATCAAGTGTGTGATCCTTCTAGTCATGAATTCTTTTAACTCTTTCTTCTTCTATTCTAAAACTTTCTCTTCTTCTTGCCTTCTGGCCTGATCTCTTTCAATCCAAGGTTTTCCTAGTAGCATGGTAAATGGGGCACTGTTCTCAATAAATTTAATAATCTCAAAATCTTACTCTGTCGAAGTTCCATTAGCATTCATAGGTATCTGGGTGAGCTTTCCACATAGGTTTATCAGCTTTCCTTTGAATATTCCTATTCCTTCTAGTGAAGGAATCATAGCAGGCTTCCCTATAGCTTCCCACGTTCTCTCGGTCATGATATTCACCCATGTTTCCTCATCTAGAACACAGTCAATGTCAAAGTCTTCTATTCTTGCTTCAAGGCATTCTTTTTCTTTGAAGATCCCTGATAATCTGACATGTCAATGATCATTCAGGGTTTCTCTTATCTATACCAATACTTTCTCTGATTCTTCCTAGGATTCTGTCATAATCTTAGTTTCTGGATTTTCCTTAGGGTTTTCTTGCCTCATGTTCATTTCTTCAAGATTAGCAATCATTCTAGGGCAATCCAATACTTCATGGTCCATAGCCTTACAACAAAGACAATTGGGTCTTCTCCGAGGGCATTCCTTAACAAGATGTCCCGGTCTTCTGCAATTAAAAATAGAGGGTTAATCCTCTCTTTATTTTAAATGATCCCCAACCTTTCATGTATTGCGCACTAGGATCATGGTAGCTAACCTGCAAAAAATTCTTTCTAGGATCCTGCATACACTTATTAGTCCAAACATTCTTAGTATGCATAGGTATAACATATTTTTCTCTATTCTTATCAGATCTATTCATATCAAACCTTCTTTCATCTATTAATACCCTAGTTTTCAAGCCATGATAGAATCTATCAAATATACCTAGATCCATGCTTTAGAAACAAAAATTTCCACTTATCTTACTTATGCAGAGCACAAAGCTTTCAGATCTAGAACTTTTCAATATTCTTACCTTTATCAGAGCACAAAGCTATCAGATCTTACCTCTTTTAATAAAAAAGTCTCACTTTTTCCTTTCTTAGAGAACAAAGCTTCCATATCTTACCTCTTTTCTTCAAATCAGACTTCTTTTCCTTAGCACAGAGCTTGCCAAACTAGTAGAGTACTGCGCACTAGAGAAACAAATCTATGCACAGAGCTTTCACAATTTCAAGTCAGATCTTTGCATAGAACTTCTTCTTCCTCAGTTCCCAGTAATCACAGTTTCAGGTCCCGACAACGGAACCATTTGTTGGCATGGGGGCAGACCTAGGGTTCAACACTACAACAACACACCAAGAAAACCCTAACTACCGACCCTTTCGACAACACCTACGAAGCAGATGAAGTCTCACTCGAGGTAGAGGCAGGGGTGCTTGCAGAACAAAGGTGTCTGCAACCTTAGCTGGGACACAGATCTGTGATTATGACACTTAATAGAGAACTTAGCACTTTTAGTTCATCATTATTTAACCAATATATACTTCGCAGATAAAACAGAGCATCGCAACATTCACCCTGATCTAATGTATTTAAGAACTTAGCATAAAGAAATGGATCAAATCTAGCATATTTAAGCACTAAGCACATTCACCTATATCAGATCTAACATCCAGATTCATCATAAGCACAAAGCATAAACATATCTATCTATCTATCTCTATCAATCACTTATCAAATAACACATAAATTCATCAGAACATCACACAAAGCAGAACAACAAAATATTTACGTGGTTCACACCCACCCTAGGGCTATGTCCACCAACTCTTATTCTTTATTAGCTTCAATTAGTCATCTACATGCACAGATCCACAAAACCCTTACTCTTCATAGGACAAGAGATCTACGTAGCTCGCTAGATCCTCCTTCCTTGCGTTACAACACAAAGCCTTCACAATCTCTTACAGTGACTTGCACTTAGCTCTGCAAGTCTCATATAGTATGCACGAAGCCTTACAAGTCTTGATCACACAGATCCAACTCTTAGCACTTAGCCAACTTGCACAACTCTTGCACACTATTTAACTACTTCTTCCATTTCCTAACCTTCTATTTATACATACAAAATAGGCCTAAACATGGGTAAACCCACGGGCCGACATCCTATTCCCGTTACATATTCCTAAATCCCAAAAAAAAGACCCAAAAAGGAGCCGAGATCCCGCGATATCTACTTCGTCTTGCGCTCCGTCTTCGACAGGCTGTCGAAGTCCCAAAATAGGTCAACATGACCAAGAATCTCCTAAAACTTGGTCAAGGGCCAACAGTCTTGTGATTTTGGAGTAGCCTTGGTTAAGGACCCATCCTTTGAACTCTACTTCTAGTTGATCCTTGGAGAAGTTTTGTCTTTTTCTTTTGATGTCCCACTCCATGCTAGCCACCTCATCTTTGGTTT
>SNQJ01S0069545.1:26033-43788 GCA_010110895.2 Picea sitchensis | reverse complement strand
AATGTGGTTGTGGATGCACTTTCCCGAAAATATGAAGATGAAGGGTCCCTTTTTTCTCTTTCATTCATTGCACCAGATTGGATCCAAGTTGTTCGCCAAGAATGGCTACAAGATCCCAAAAGTTAGCAGTTGATCTAGCAATTGCAGTCCAATGCTCCAGCGTCCCCAGGGTACTCTTGGCTCCATAAGGAAATTCAATACAAAGTTCATTTGTATTTAAGTAAACAATCAAATCCTAAATCCATGGTACTTTCTGAGCTTCATGATACACCCACAGCAAGGCACTCCGGGTTCACCAAAACCTATGACAGGGTCAAACGTTCCTTTTTCTGGGATGGTATGAAACAGGAAATTCGTAATTTTGTAGTTGAATGTGACATGTGTCAATGCAACAAGGGAGAAACATTCAAATCGTCAGGCACACTACAACTGCCCCCGATTCCACCTACGATTTGGAAGGATATCTCTATGTATTTTATTACCATCTTACCCAAATCGGGAAATAAATTTGTCATCATGGTGGTTGTTGATTGCCTTTCCAAGTATGCTCATTTCTGTGCCCTTCAACACCCATTTACAACATCCATGGTGGCTCAAATATTCATGGATCAGGTCTTCAAACTTCATGGCATGTTGCACTCTATTGTTTCTAATTGTGACCCAACTTTCACAAGCAATTTTTGGCAAGAACTATTCAAGATACAAGGCACGGAATTGCATCTCAGCACAGCTTATCATCCCCAGACTGATGGCCAAATGGAATTTATCAACAAGTGTTTGGAAACATATTTGAGGTGTTTTGCCTCAGAAAAGAAAAATCAATGGGATCAATGGTTACCCCTAGTTGAATGGTGGTACAACACTTCATACCATACAACTACATGCATGACTCCTTTTGAAGTGGTATATAGACAGAAGCCACCTTCAGTTCTCTCATACTTACCGGGTGCCTCGAAGGTCTAGGTGGTTGACCTAACACTTACAACTCAAGAGGCTATTCTTTGTACCCTCAAAGAGAATTTGGTCATGGCACAGAATCACATGAAGCAACAAGCAGATCAAGGTCGCTCTGAATGTCAATTTACAAAAGGGGATCAGGTGTTTCTTCGACTGCAACCTTACAAGCAAACTTCCCTCAAGGCCGAGCATTGTCAGAAGCTAGCGCCCAAATTTTATTGTCCTTATACTGTGCTCAAGAATGTGGGACAAGTCACCTATCAGTTAGCGTTTCCTAGCCATTCGAAGCTACATCATGTTTTTCATGTTTCATGCTTAAAGAAGGTGATTGGAGCTAAGTGCTAAATTCAAACCAACCTTCCAGAGTTAGGTGAAGAAGGATCCATTTGGCTACAACTAGAAGTCATTTTGGACCATCATGAGCATCACCTACGTCAGAGAACCATCAAGGAAGTGCTCATCCAATGGAAAGATACAACTCCAGCAGACACCACTTGGGAACCAGCTACCATTCTGCAGCAATTTCCTCATATCAAACCTTGAGGGCAAGGTTGATTTTAAGGGGGCGGACATGTTAGGGTCCTGACCCGCACATAGGTAGAAAAATATATTCGGATGTAATAAAGGTCAATATTAATAAGGCCTTTCAATAAAATAGAATAAGGCGAATGTAAGAAGACCTAATAGACGCTTCCACTTCTAGAAGGATCTTCCTCTAGATGCTTCTTTTTAGTATAAATAGGAGTCAAGGGTATGAGAACCCTAGCTTGGATATTATTCTAATATATCTCTGCTCAACTGGAGGTTTCCCCCTCGAAGAGGCCCATGAACATTGCTTTCAGATTCAAAGTGCTATTTTTGTTGTTATTCTTATATCATTTCAGTGTTATTGTGGTGAATGCTCTGGTTATATTGTTGTTATTTTGCCATTACTAGCATTTTATTTCTGTTATGCATACATTTATATCTGGTATATTACAGAATGACATAGATCTAGCTCTTGATGGTAGACAAGAGAGGCATACAGAAAATT
The DNA here is from genome assembly GCA_010110895.2 of Picea sitchensis. NCBI lineage: Eukaryota > Viridiplantae > Streptophyta > Pinopsida > Pinales > Pinaceae > Picea > Picea sitchensis. The sequence goes on along the minus strand of SNQJ01S0069545.1, from coordinate 41,798 downwards.
GACTATAATCATATACCTGGCGACTCCATGAAGATGAACCTATTGGAATACTCCACTGTGGGAACAAGCTTGGATAGAAATGGAAGGCAGAGGCAAGTTCAGGTATCAAGTTCTAAATTTATTTCTAGAACTTGTGCTCTTTATCCTTCAATCTTTCCTGAATTTCCCTGCACACGTTAGGAGAATCATAATCTTCTTTGTATACTCTAAATACCATTAGCCTTCTCTTGCATATTCCTTTTTCAAAAAAGTATATTTACCCCCTTCCCATGTCATTGATGTTAAGGATATCCATCCATTTCAAACACCTGAAGAAGATGAGATTCATAAACACTTTTTTAATCAACCTAAACCTTACGATTCTCTCCCTTCTCCAGATTTCAAAGTTGATTTATTACATTCTACCTTTCCCTCTGTTGTTAATAACCAACCTATTGAAATTCATCATGCACCAAATGATTATTGTCCTTTTGCAAATAATAAAATTGATTCAGTTTAGGTTGCCAACTCCTCTGACCTTTACCAACAACCTTCTAGTGTTCAGCAACCCACTGAATTCTAGTTTTTAAGGTTAGGGGAAAGATGTTTGGACCTCTAAATATGCCATCCTCTCTTCATCCTTACCCTCCCAGATTTGTAGACTACCTACCAACTTTTTCTGGAAAAGTTAACACTACAGGAGAAGAGCATATGTCAGCCTTTCAAGACTTCATTGATAATCTGGAAATCTTGCATGAAGATATTATCATGAGGCTTTTCTCTAAATATTTGATTGGAGATGTTGCCTTGTGGTTCAATAATATGGAAGTTGCTTCCATTGGTTCATGGGATGAACTATATGACACATTTTTAAAATACTGGGGAGAGAGAAAGTCATTTGATCAGTACCTAAATGAGTTCACTACTTTGAGAAGAGGAAAAAATGAAGTTTTGTTTGCTTTTAATCGAAGGTTTTACAGCTTGTATTGCAGCCTGCCCCTAGAAATTAAACCTTCTGAGACTTCTTCCAGCTGTATTACATAGTGTCTCAACACTCTAACCTTGTTTTTTATCTTAGGGAAATAAAATCTACATCGTTATCATAGTTATTCATAGATGTTGAGGAAGTGGAGGAGAACCTCTGATTTTATGGCAGGATTATAAGTCAACATCATGTCAACTTTGAACATGAGGCAGATTTTATTTGTTGTCCCTATGAAGAAAAGATAGTGGATGATTTGGTCCTCGAAGCAGGTATCTTTGACAGCCTTGTCTCTGAGGAAGTCACTGTCTCAAACATTGACCAAGAGCAACTTGTTGTTGACAAACACTTTGGTAATGAATACTTTGTTTTTAGAAAGCATCCTGAAAAAAGACATTTTGAATGTCAAGAGTCAAAGGTTTGTTATGGACAACCTATTTTTTATGGAAATACCAGCGATGGTGATAAACATAATTTTTCTATGATTTGTTTGGAACCTCTTAGCACTATTCCTGTAGATGATGATTATGATCATGATCCTTATAAATGATATGGAGGTGTTGAAAGGGATTTTCATATAAATCTATATTTTTATCCATCACCAACCAATGAATGGACCTGTCTTTATTAAAACCAGGTGTATGAGCAGTAGACTATCCCCACGGTATATCCAGAGATGATCAACCATCAACCAACAGGTGGTTCTAGAGTTACGAAATAGCTATTCAACCCACAAATGCATGTGTCTGAGATTCAATCAAGTATGCATACAGAAGACATCACACAAACTGTCAACAACTTTGAAACAATGAAGGTAACCTTTCATAAATTAATCGGGTATTGCTTTCAATTTCATGACCTTGTCAATAAGTACATAGAGTTACACTTTTCAAATTCTTTGGAGCATGTATAATTGATCTTTTTATCAACAAGTCTGGGTGAGTATGGTTTCTTGGATGAATTTTTATCACTGTTGTTACATTTCAAACATAAGTTGTTGATCAGTGACAGTGATGAGGTTTCTTCAATTTTAAAACTGTTTGAATGGTTGTTATGGAAGGCAACATTTACCTAACCAATTGCAAAGTTGGTTAGAGTAGAGTAGGGTAGAAAATAAGATCGATGCGTGAGCATTTATTTTCTTCTAGTTTGCAGCAGAAATATCAGTCAGCTCGGGTGAATAAAGGCCAATTTTGAAGGTATATAGAGATCAGTTGCACAGGTCTTGAGAGTTTTCAAAGATTGGTTGCATAGGCCAGATGAATCCATATCCCAATAGATAAGGCAATTGGAACTACTAGGTTCTTGGAGCCTCGCAGGGAGGTCTCCATCCCAGTTGGAGCCAAATGTTAGCAATCAAAATTCACTAGTATGTTTGAGAGTGTTTTCATCACTCTCTACTTGATTTATTGTTTTCTTAAGTCTTTTGGTCGGTATCCTTAACCTTCAGATTATTCATCAAGCTTCTGTTGATCACTTTTTCCCAGAAATCATTTGGCTTTATCCTCTTGATCTGCAAATAAATGGTTAGAATTCCTTATTGAACTCCGCCAAATCTTTATAACAATTTTGTTAAAAAAGACACTTTTTAACCAAATGTTTTTATAAAAATATATATATAAGATTTTTCTAAACTATTTATAGTTTATGAATTATGTTATATGTGTGTGTGTGTGTGTGTGTGTGTGTGTGNGTGCACTTAAGTGTCTTACTATCAAATTATCACAAATCCATATCACTAATGTAGCCATGATATATATGATGGTGTTCCCAATTTCTCTCCTGTTCCACCATTTTCATGCATGGATGTGCAGAGGGGAGTGTGTTGCCAACTCTCCTGGGCACTGCAAATTCCATGGGCGCTACCCAATCTCCTGAGTAGTGTAACAATTGGCACTACAGATTCTGCAAGATGTTTCAATATTGGCACTACCTAATTTCTGGCAGGCGCTACCCAATTTCTGGTAGAGACGGGTTCTTTCACAGAGATGCATTAGAGTGGTGCTACCNGGGGGTGGGGGATTATCATCTTAGTGAATGGATAATGATGTGGAAGATAGACAGAGATATCAGTTGATATCATGATGATAGTTACAAGCATTAAAATACACTTGGCACATATGGAGATGCATAGCAACAGAAGATCAAGTTAGTTTGATGTTGGTTGGGTCAGTGGCCAACATTTTCCCTTTTTGTAGAAGTTTGTTAATAGTTGTTAGCCTAGGTGTTTGATTAATAGTTGTTGTTGGAGAATACAATGAGGGGAAGGGACAACTCACACCTCCAGTTGTTGCCTTTCCTTTCTATTATAAATCCATGTTCCAATTTAGGAAAGAGGGTTTGAATGGTTGAGCTGAGACTCCCAGTTAATCCATGCATTGAAACTTGCACTCATTGCTTGCCAATTGCGCCACCCAATCCATATTAACCATTGCCAAGACCATACTATAATATATATCACATATGCCCAATCTAAATCAATACAAATTGTATAGCCACTAACATTTCTAGTTAGGACTAACATCAATTTCGTAAAAATTCAATTGCACATAGTATAGCATAGCATAGCATAGTATAGTTCCTTCTTCTTGGATTTTTTTTTTACAAGTCTATTTCCATTTCTCTTATTTCTTGTTGTTACTAACATGTTTTGTGTGCAGGTGTAACAGGTAATAAATCATGGCACCAATAGCAATGTAATAAGAGTGAATATAATCCATTCATACATGGAATTTAGAGTTTAGAGCAACAGAACCAACACATAAAATGAATTATCCATCTGCCATTGTGACACAAACAGAACCAATATTTCATCATTGATCATGTAGAACCATGTAAGAAATAGTATAAAATGTGTAATAAGACTATCTCTGATCCTCCAATCTACAAGGGGGTCCCACCTACTAGTAGTATATATCATTAGCTTAGTTTAAATAATAGGCTTTAGAAATACTTTGCGAGCGAAATCCTCGTTGCGATTTTTATCATCAATAGTGGGTCCATAAACATGAATCACATATGCATTTAGAGTTAGGAGTATCAAGGGCAGAATCACTAGAATTATGTAGAAGACATTGAATTTAGGAAATTTCGAAAAATTTGAGTGAAGTGCAGGCATGACATGAGAGTGGTCACATGAGTAGATATAACTAATGGAAACCATCAAAAGGTACTGAATTTATAGGTTAGAATCTTTCTCTTGGCACAAGTGAACAAGTTCCTCTTTTTTGTACCATCATCACTCATCAAGATAAGCATTGATCCCAAGGAAACTCGATCACTTCAATACAAAAAGGAATTCACAGAAAAAGAAATTTGCATGGTTCAAACAATCTTGAGTTCATGTTGTGAAGGAAAAGGTTGGTCCGAAGTGGTGAATAGTAAGTTATTATAAACTAAAAATTGCAAAAGGAACAGGAATATTGAAACAAAGACATGGAAAAAATAAAACTAGGAGAAAAAGGAAGGTCGATTGGAGTGAAAATAAGAGAACACGGGAAAATAAAACAGAGAAAACCTTACTATGTACAAGTCTACATCACCATTGGTGATTAGGAGAAGTATTTTTTGAGTATTTTTCCATTGAAATGGAGCTCATCTTCATATCCCTCCAATGTTTTAAGTTTGAAAGTTCCAAGACCATTTTTTTGGTAAATCAGATAGGGTCTTAGCCACAATTTCCAAAATTTAGTGTGTTTTCCCTTTAGTTCATTAGCTTTGTCCCATTTGAGAATGAGGTCTCCCTCCTGAAAATCATTATTACCCATAGCTGACTTGTCAAACCATTTTTTTATTATTTCTTGATGGTGTGTTAGGTTCATTTTAACTTTTTCCCTTTCTTCTTCCAGTTTTAACAGTATGTTTAATGTCTCCTGCATTACTGGGCAAGCTTCATCTTGAGCAAAATGAGCCAGTTGCAAGGCGAGTTGGAAATTATGGGTAGGCATAGTGGTTTCTTTTCCATAGACCAAGAAGAAAGGAGAGTTGCCAATAGATGACTTGGGAGTCACTCTGTCAGCCCATAGGGCATTTTGAAGGGTGAGGTGCTAATTTATTTGATGATCCTTGTAGTTTTATTGAGAATTTTAATTAGGTTCTTATTAGTTGACTCTGCCAAACCATTCCCTTGTGGGTAATAATTCATTGAATACTTAACTTAATATTTCATTCTAAAGCAAATTCAATTAATTTCAAAGAAGAAAAATATTTGGCATTATCAAAGGTTAATGATTCAAGAATTCCAAAAATGGTGATAATATGAGATTCAAGGAATCAAGTCACTTGGATTTCATTGATAGTATTCAAGGGAATTGATTCCCTGCATCTAGTGAAATAGTTAGTAGTTGTCAAGATGTATTTGTGCAGTTGGGGAGAGTTAGGATTTACTTCCCTGATTATGTCCAGCCCCCATTGTTGAAAGGGGCATTCGATGATCATAGGCTGCAAGGGAAAAGAAAATTTATTTTTTCTCCTGACCGAATTTTGGAATTGGTGGAATTTCTTTACATATGAATGAGAATCTTTGAATAAATTGGGCCAATAATAGCCATCTCTAAGGATTTCGTGAGTAATGGTGACTCCACCATAGTGTCCACCATTCATTCCATCATAAAGTTTGGATAATACCTTTTTTGTGTCCCTTGTCTCAATACATCTCATAAAAACATCATCATAATTTTTTCTACGTAGAATTCCTTGAATGAGTTGATACTGATAAGAATTCAGTCTGAGGGATCTTTTCTTTTTGGGGATCTAGACAATGTGGGGTTGACCTATGGGTTATGTAATATTTCATTTCATAAAAACATTGGTCAGAGTTAATGGGGATGTAACAGACCTCTCTTGCATATAGTTCTTGATTGTGATACAAAGCGTCTTCATGTAATGCATCACTTGTTGATTCAACAACCAGTTTTCATAGCCCCTGGCCTTTGACGATTTCTGCGGGCTTAATCTCCAGGTCGTACTCCTGTAAAGTTGTAATCCAATTTTATCTCCTTTTTGCTAAGTCTTTTTGTACCAGGAGATTCTTGATAGCAGGGTAAGGAACAATAAATTTGGTCTTATATTTGAGCAAGAATGGCCTAAAGTGTTTGACAGTTTTGAATACAGCATAGGCTTGTTAATCCACTTCTTTGTAGTTTATTTTTTATCCTTGTAATCTAGAACTCATCAAAGCCATAGGGAATTCATCTCCTTCTTGGTTTTTCTAAGTTAAAATAGCTACAAATGTGATGTCAAAAGTGAAGGTGTAGAGGATGAACTCTTGAATGAAGTCTAGGATTAACAATGTGGGAGCTTGAGCTATGTCTAATTTGATATTATCAAAAGATTTGTTTTCTTTATATCCCCATCTAAATTCAGCATTCTTTTTTATCATGTCTTGCATGGGTTTTACTTTTTCGACAAAGCTGGGGATGAATCGTCTCACAAAATTTATTCTTCCTGGGAATGACTACATGGATTTCTTGTTATGAGGGGGAGGAATATTGGAAATTGCTTCAGTTCTCTCGGGTTCAATTTTCATAACATGCTTGGAAACAATGAAGCCTAGTAGTTTTCCTTCATCAATAGAAAAAAATGGATTTCTTAGGGTTGAGAGAGATACCATATCTTCTAAACCTATTGAATATTTTATTTAAATGAGTTATATGGTCTTTTATGTCCCTTGAGAAGATAATAACATCATCAATATACACCACAAAAAATTATCCAAGTAGACCCCTAAAGGCGATTTCCATGGCCCTCTGGAATGTTGCTCCGACATTGATGAGACTGAATAGCATCTTCCTGTAAGCATATGTTCCCCACTTAGTCCAGAAATTATTTTTTAGTTGATCCTCATAGGGCACTAAGACTTGGTTATAACCAAAAAAACCATCTAAAAGGAAGAGCATCTCAAAGTTGGACACATTGCAGAATTTGTTCCACCGGAGGAACTGGGTAATTATCTTTCTCTGAGGCTTTATTCAGATTCACAAAGTCAATACAAATCCTTATATCCCCATTCTTTTTCCTTACTGGTACTAAGTTGGAGATCCACTTCGTATGCCTGACTAGAAATATGATCTTGGTAGCCAATAAATATTCAATTCTACTTTGACTTGAGGCTCTAGGATGAGGTGCATCTTCCTCAGCTTTTGTTGAAATGGTTTTGTCTAAGGCTTCATGGGAATGATGTATTGTATGTTTTTGGTGTCACACGTCTTGAGATATTCATAGGTCCGGGAAAATATGTATTTGTATTCTTGGAATAATTTGATGTAAGACTGTTTTTCTTTAGGAGAACATTTTTTTCCCAGATTAATGTTTTGAGGCATGGTATTTGTCCCCAATTTTACCACTTAAAACTACATGGATGAATTGTTGGTCTTGTAATTGGTGATTATCTTGAATTTTTCTTGGAGATCATAGAGTTTCTCTAATCTTAATACATTCCTCAGGATAGCATTTGCCAAACCTGATGGGTTATTGTTGGCCCTTGAACAAGTTTTGGAGAACTTGGGTCACGTTTGACCGATTTTGGGACTTCGATGAGCTGGTCGAAGGCAGAACGCAAGGTGAAGCATAGATCGTGAGATATCGGCCCTTCTTAGGGAATTTTTGGGTTTATGGTTTATGTAACAGGTATGAGATGTTGTCCTATGGGTTTACCCATGTTTATGCCCATTTTGTAATGTATAAATAGATAGCTAGGTGATGTAAGAAGAGGCCAGTATGCTAAGTTCTATAGTTTGATCTATGTGATTACAAAGGCTTTGTGCTTACTATGTGTTAAGAACTTGTAGAGCTAAGTGCAAGTGATTGTAAGAAGCTTGTGTGCAGCTTGAAATAAGGCTTTGTTCTTAAACCTAGCTCAGGGAAGTAGGATCTGTCGAGGTGCACGTAGATCTCATGTCCTATGCAGGGTGGGTTCATGTGGCTCTGTGCTTGTAGAATATTGAAAGAAGACAATAAATAAGAGAAGAGTTGGTGGACGTAGCCCCAGACTGAGGTGAACCACATATATCCGGTGTTGTGGTTGCTTCGTGCATTATAGTTGTTATGTTATTGATGTGATGTATGCTTAGTACAATGATATATATTAGATGCATCTGATATAATATCTTAGTTCTTAGTAATGTGAATGAATTCTAGATCTGATCTATTTCTATGTGCTAAGTGCTTGGACGTGTTAAATCTGGTTGAATACTGCATTTTTTTGTAATTAGGGTTTGGATCTACGATGTAAATAAGGATTAAATGATAATGAATGTTAATCGATAAGTGCTCTGTTAAGGTATTGTAATCACATATTTGTCTCCCAGCTAGGTTGCATACATCTGAGTCATGCAACCACCCCTGCCTCTACCTCGAGTGAAAGTTCATTTGCTTCGCAGGTGTTGCCGAAAGGGCCAATAGTTAGGGTTTTTTTGGTGCGTTTCTGAAGCGTTGAACCCTGGGTATGCCCCTGTGCCAACAAATGGTTCCATTGTTGATATAATGGTTATGTTTCATTGCTCTGATAGAGGTAAGATAAGTGAAAAAATTTATTTCGAAAGAATGGATCTAGGTATGTTTAAAAGATTTGGTCCTAGTATGAAAACTAGGGTACAGCTAGAAGAAAGAAGATTTGATATGAATAGATCTGATAAGAATAGTGAAAGATATGTTATTCCTATGCATAGAAAGAATGTTTGGACTAACAAGTGGATGCAAGATCCTAGAAATAATTTTTTGCAGACCCACCACTGTGATCCCAATACACAGTACAGGAAATGTTGGGGATCGTTCAAGAGAAAGAGAGGGTTAACTCTTTGCGATATTTGCAGAAGACTAGGACATCTTGCTAAGGAATGCCCTAGTAAAGGTCCTATTTTCCTTTGTTGTAAGGCTACTAGACATGAACTTTTGGATTGCACTAGAATGATTGCTAAAGTTGAAAAAATGAATATGAGACAAGAAAACTATGAGACAGGCCAAGAAACTAAGGATATGATAGAACCCCAGAAAGAATTAGAGACTGTATTATTATAGATGAAAGAAACCCTGAACGATCACAGAGATATCAACTTAGCAGAGATCTTAAAAGAGAATGAGAGCATAGAAACAAGAATAGGATACTTCGACATAGATTGTGTTCTAGATGAGGAAACCCAGATGAATATCATGAAAGAAATAACTTGGGAAATTTTGGGAAAGCCTACTATGGTTCCTTCATTAGGAGGAATAGGATTATTCAGAGGAAAGTTGATAAACCTATGTGGAAGACTTACCTAGACATCTATGAGTGCTCATGGAACTTCGACAGAAGAAGAATTTGAGATTGTTAAGTTTGTTGAGAAAAGAGCCCCATTTTCTATTTTGCTAGGAAAAACCTGGATTGAAAAAGATCAGATACGAAGGAAACAAGAAGAGCAGGATCTAGAACAGAAAAAGCAAGAACTAAGAGATTTCATGGCTAGGAGAATAGCGCACCTACTGAAAGAATAAGAGGACCAATTGAAGCTACTAAGGATCAAATATCCGGACGTCAAAGTTGAAAGAACACAAGAAGACTTGAAACACCTATATGTACAAGAGAGTAGAGAACCTACCCCAGAAAGAGAAGAAGTATTACCCTCAAACCCTATGAAATACCCTCCATAGTGCGAAGTTACCATGCCAAGAGGAGATACAAACGATAATGGAAAGAGGAAACCAGTGACTTAGATTATAGGAAAGAAATCCAAAAAGCTCAGCAAGAAGAAAGCAAAGCTATAAAAATTGCAAGAAGCACCACAGAGGACTTCATAGAAAGAATTTTTGCAGAACTGGAAGTTCGTCGGGGTATCAGAATAGCGAAGATTGGAACTTCGCCACGACGAAGCAATATGAACATTGGAGGCGTCCCGACCGTTAGAACAATGCTCCAGAATGGCTTGAAATGCAGTTATTGTCAGAACGTTCGCCATTGGACCATTGGGACCGCGCCATAACGGATGGAATAGCATTGATTGAGGCATTCCTGCCCATTGGAAGAGTCTGTTATGACGTTGTCTATTTATCCCATCGAACGTTGCACCAAGAAAACTTTTGCCAATTGTGATTATCCAAGCCCATGGAGAATTAGTTGCTTTCACACAGTGATTATTGAGAACTCACCATCCATTATGTACACTGAGTGTTGTTCACCACCCTGAGATATCAGATCTCGAGTGTGCATGTCGGAAAAAATTAGCACAGTAGAAAAAGTCGTCGAAGATATCCTAATAGACCTCATGGCCAAGAAAGTGATGTATGTAGGTATCCAAGCCTCGTCGACAAGAGAAGTGCAAGCATCCCTGTCGTAGCTCAGGATCGTCCACCCCATTGACTGCTCATGGATCTAGACGATCCTGAGCTACGACAGAGAAACGAATGAAGCATCATGATGACTTAGCGAATGTGAATCTCATCCCATCTATCATGCACGTATACATCCCGCCTCTGGCTGGCGCAGTGAGTCATGACAGCATCCAGAGGGACTTCGACTACACAATCATCACTGCGTACCTCCCAAAGGGGATATGTGCAATCAGACTATAGTTGGAGAGGATTCCGACGTTGAAGATCAGTGACTATAACCTAGGAGACCACAAGATCTATGGCATGCTCGCAGCATACAAGTATTTGACCAAGACAAAGGGGAAGAAGTCGAAGATCATCCCCCAACCGTGGACTATGGACATCGCGAGTTTCACTATCTTGAGTGTGATGAAGTTAACGTGTGTGTTAAGCTCTTGTTGTCGTGATTCTATGGTGGTTATCTATGGCTAGATAGATGCATCACCATAGATCCGAAACTGATCCATTAGATCCCCAGACTAAGCATGCAAGGACCAAACCCATAAGAAGTTTATCCAGGAAAGGTTGCATATCACACCCTAGCATAGACAATCAAAGACCCATATGGTGATGTGGAAAATGGGAAGCGGGGCTACAAGGTAGCCTCCATCCAGAATGGTGCAGTGTGCCTAGCTTGCCAATTGATTGCTGGTAAACTAGTAAGGAAGAATAGACCCACGTAGGTCATGGCGATTGTCTTCGACCTCACAAGAAAATGCATGGAAGGGCTACAAATGAACTGAGCGAGCTTCCTCATCAACCAGTTAGAGAAAGACTCTCATGAAGCTCAGGATCAGGGCTATGAGTTCCATTTTAGTTGGTTGTTGATCCTCATTGCCTTCATTACTTGGGGGATGCAAGAAGGTGTGATCTTCCCTGAGATTGAGCCATCAGAACCCTTATCCGTGAAGTTCACCATGTTCTATTATTCGAGTGACATGGATAAAAAATGGTAGTCAAATGAGGTTTTCCACACCTATTACCTACAGTTGAAGAGGGCTACTGAGTCTTCCCTCTGCATGACACTGAATACCCTACACAGGATCAGACCATTTGTGAAGTTTTGTGCAGATAGACATTTTATTTACATCACTACGTGAGGAGATGAACATAAATAAGAGCTCCAATCTTAATACAAGCTCACTGAGGAGAACATGGAAGAAATAAATAAGGAGTGGCCCACAGAACTCCTTGTACCAGTCGACCAAGCATAACTTTTCAACCCCAGCCTAATTGGAAGTCCTCTGGTCACTCGCGAAGAGTATGATGCAGCTAGCAATAGTAGAAGGAAGAAAAAGGAAGAGGTACAGAAGTTGAACAACACATCATAAGAGATTTCTTCAGACTCACCTAGAGGGGGAGGTGATGACAAAGTAGAAAAAGAAGAAGACAAAGAATAAGATAAAGGAGAAGAAGATAAGAAGAAACAAGGATAAGTAACACTGCCTAGGGACTCTATTGACGAAGTTGAAACCTCCAATAAAAGAAAGGTTTCCCCCAGGAAACCTACATCGCGGGAAGAATTCAAAAGCTACTAAACCACATATGCAGACTGTGCTCATGATGGATGACATAGATTTCATCATCGTCATTGTCTCAGATACCTTAGAAGATATCTTACAATGCAATGAAGCCAAACAAGAGACCATGTATGAAAGAATTGAAGCAGAGATAAAAGGGGTATAGAAAGCCCTCCATTCTAGTCAGACAGTGTCTATTGTGCCCCCATCATCAGAAGGAATAGATTTGGGAGAAAAACCTGCCCAGCTCCACTGAATAGTAGATGTGATCAAAGCTCACCTTCATCATGTTCAGGAAGAAAAAGAGTAGGCCATAGAGGCCTTAAAGCAAGCAAAAGAGGAAGCCAGATAAAAACGTCGGGTTGCACAACAGGAAAGAGATAAAATCCAAACCAAGTTTGCAGAGGATAGAGTGCAGATCCAAAAGGAGAAGGAACAGTTGCTTGTAGAGAAGATTGGAGTTAAATAATAATTCATTAGAGAAATTCACTATATGATGGGATTAGAACGGATGGAACAAGACCCAGTAGAAAGACAAGTAGGGAATCTTTCCAAATCCATTCAGCAGCTCCAACAGAGGATAGTTGAACTGGAGTTACAAATAGTGCCAAGCACTCCGCAGGAAGTCCGAGATCTAAGAGAAGAAACTGGAAGGAGTGAAGTTGAGAGAATCAATGCATTAGCCTTGGAATGCAAATAGCTCAACAATCTAAGTGCATAGACCTACAAGCTCCTTGCAGAGGACCCTGAGCTCAAGACACTGGAGTCACAGCTCCAGGAGGAAAAATAGTAAGCAGCAACAATGCAAGTGCAGTTGAAGCTACTATCACCAGCTAAGAGGATGAAAAGAGCCGAGGAAATGAGCATGGTTCAGCAACAGCTCCATGCCATTCAGAGCAAGGTCATGGAAGTGACCCAGCGACTCCAGACAGTGCAAGATGCAGCTTTCATACTTTTTGAGGAGATTGAAGGAAAAGGTGCACAGCTAGAACAAATAGTCACCTCATTTGAATAGTGATTGGAAGGACCTATCACTGAGGAGGTCATTCAGGAGTTTGTCGATCAGGAGGCTCTGGAGAAGCAACAGGTCAAAGTAGTTCGAGCCAAGCTTGAGGCATTTGAGGAAAAGTTACCCAAATCAAAGTGACTTGAGATGAGTCATAGGTTAGTGTTGGGGGCCTATTGGCCCTTGACCAAGTTTTCGAGAACTTGGGTCACATTTGACCGATTTTGGGACTTCAACAGGTTGTTCGAAGGCGGAGAGCAAGGTGAAGCGAATATCGTAGGATCTCGGCCCCTTCTTAGGGAATTTTTGGGTTTAGGGTTTATGTAATGGGTATGGGATGTCGGCCCATGGGTTTACCCATGTTCATGCCCATTTTGTAATGTATAAATAGATAGATAGGTGATGTAAGAAGAGGCTAGTATGATAAGTGCTAGAGTTTGATCTATACGATTGCAAGGGCTTTGTGCTTACTGTGTGTTAAGAACTTGCAGAACTAAGTGCAAGTGATTGCAAGAAGCTTGTGTGCATCTTGTAAGAAAGTTGTGTGCTTAAACCTAGCTCAGGGAAGGAAGATCTGGTGAGGTGCACACAGATCTCCTTTCCTATGTGGAGTGGGTTCATGTGGCTCTGTGCTTGTAGAAGATTGAAAGAAGACAATAAATAAGATAATATTTAGTGGACGTAGCCCCACACTGTGGTGAACCATGTATATCTTGTGTTGTGGTTGCTTCGTGCATTATAGTTGTTATGTTATTGATGTGATGTATGCTTAGTACAATGATATATGTTAGATGCATCTGATATAATATCTTAGTTCTTAGTAATGTGAATGAATGCTATATCTTATCTATTTCTATGTGCTAAGTGCTTGGAAGTGTTAGATCTGGTTGAATATTGTGTTGTTCTATAATTAGAGTTTTGCGATGTAAATAAGGATTAAATATTAATGAATGTTAATTTATAAGTGCTTTATTAAGGTATTGTAATCACAGATCTGTGTCCCAGCTAGGTTGTAGACATCTGAGTCTTGCAACCACCCCTGCCTCTACCTCAGGTGAGACTTCATCTGCTTCGCAGGTGTTTCTGAAAGGGTCGGTAGTTAGGGTTTTGTTGGTGCATTGTTGAAGCATTGAACCCTGGGTCTACCCTTGTGCCAACAATTATTTGATTGAGTTGGGTCAATAGTATCTGGATTCTCCATTTGGTCATGTTGGCCTTCATCTATAATAGAGTCTTTGAAAGTATCTTTGAGGTGTAAAAAGTTTATAAGTTGTTGGTCATCGTCGAAGACTCTCCAATTTCTGATATTGTCAGGAATTGAAGTCTTGTATATAATTTTAACAGAGAAAGTATCAGGAATCAATCCATATGAGGGTATTAACTTGGATGCTACATTGGCTAGAAAATTAGCATCATAGTTCAGTGAATGAGGTATATAACTAATAATAAATGCAACAAAGGATTTGATCAGTTCCCAAAACTCTAATTGATCATTATTCAAATGACTTGAAAGACAATGAATGGTGTTCCTTACATATTTTATGATAATTTTGGAATCACCAAATACATTGATTTTCTTATCTTTCAAATCTATGGCCTTCCTTAGTCCTTGCAGTAAAGCTTCATATTGGACAATATTATTGATGCATGGGAATTCTAGTTTGCATGTAATTAATGTATTTCTTCCTTTCATATCTTTCAATATGAAACCAACACCTGCACCTTCTAAATATTTGGTTCCGTCAAAAAATAGTGTCCACATGTTAGGATCCCCTTTCTTTGTTACAACATTTGATTTTAAGTTTTCAGAATTTTTTGTTTTAGTGGGGTTTGTAGAGTTAACAAGCATTTCTAGTCTATCCTTAGAAACTATGTTAGGTTGTACATCAAAGGAACTATTAGTTTGATCTATTATATTACAATTGGGTTCAACAATGTGGGTGCAATGAAGGATTCCATATTGTGTTAGATTCTGCAAGAGATGATGTTTCAGCTGTAAAATTCCCAAAAAATGTCTCATATCAATAATTACCCAAAATTGAGTTGTTAAACATTATCATTTCATTTGGGTCATTCGGGTCATTAACAACATGTTTCAAATACCTCTCCCTGTCGATTCTAATTTGATTTATTTTACCATTATAAGGGAGCCATAAATGAGACTAGTCAGTAGCAAAGTAACCATTCAACATAGTTGGCCAATCCTGACTTAAAAGCATGCCATATTTGTCAGGTATGTCTACTACTATTATATCAATAGTTTGATGAACTTTTGGATTAGCAGACATCCTGATCAAGAATTTTTTTGATTCCCCAATAAATTTAACTCTAGTTCTATCTAATTGAATAATTTGAATTTCAAATGGTTCAGGTTTGAAATTAAGATTCTCACAGATCTTGAGGGGAATGACATTAGATGAGGCTCATGAGTCCCCCATACAATTATGAACATTCATATTAAAGATTTCAAAAGTAACGAGGAAAGGAAGGGTGGTAGATATGGACCTCTATCCAGTTAGGGACACATTTGTCATTATTTGACTCTTAGGTGGAGTGTTATTGTTATAAGAACTTTCCTTGGTTGTTCCCTTATTTTTTCCAGTGTTAATTTCTTTTGTATCAGTGGAAGTTTTCCCTTGCAGAGTTTTAATAATTTTTTCTTGAATTTTTGGAATCTTCATAAGCTCAAACAGGGAAATGTTGGCTTTATTCTTCTTTAGATATTATAGGAAATCATATTCCAACCTAGATAAGGGTATGGATGAAGCACATGTTTTTGGTGTTTTATTATGTTGGACACACCTACCACACTTAGAGGGGGGGTGAATGAGTGTGGGGCTCTTTTTTCCAAAACTTCCCTCTTGCACAAAAACTCATCAATTAGCATTCAACATTTATTCATTACCCATTGTTGTCATTTATAACCAGTTAGA
>SNQJ01S0069545.1:12229-23838 GCA_010110895.2 Picea sitchensis | reverse complement strand
AAGACAATAATGAGTCATCTATACATTTTTCCAACAATGCATCATATACCAATGGAACCACATTGATCCATCTTCATCATGTATCAATGAAAACTCATTGATCCATCTTCATCTATGCATTCTCATCAAGGAAACTACATATTATATTACATAAATCATCAGTCAATCAATCCTTTGACATCAATAAACCAAGCCATTGGCATCAATGACAACATGATCCAATAGATTAGTCATTTTAGGGTTGGAAGATGTGGTCTTGGAGGGGTTGGGAGTAATGTTGGTTGGAGAAGATGATTGTTTGGTAATGGGCATGGTGGGAGAGTAGGATTAACGGTACTAGGGGTGTCATCAAAATCCTTCTTGATGGAACTCCTGGTAGTAACATCCTTTTGTGACATGTGTACCTCTTCTACTTTTTCTTCATCCCAACCATAAGCAGTATCCCAAAACAAATTTAATTGTTTCTCTTCAAACTCATGATATTCCTGAGGTTGTTCTTGTTGTTCCTGGATTTCTTCTCCTTCTTCATCGACTTCATTCATATTCTTTGTTTCCAAGGTTTGAATATCCTGGACAATATATTCCATGTTAATGCCTTCCTTCTAAGAAGGGGTGGTTTTGTTGGTTGGTGGAGTGCTTTTATATTTCTTGGGAGGGAATCTAAAGAATTTTTTATGGATAGAGGATCCTTCTCCACCACCTTTGTTCAAGTCTATTATATAGTTGGATAATTTTTTAATGATCCTCTGAAGAGATTCCATATCCATTGAATCAAAGGGACTTTTATCTTCACTGAGTTTGGACACAGAAGATTTACCCTTACCTTTGTCTTTAGAGGGCTCAGAGTTAGAACTCCCTTTTAAACTCATCATATTCTTTTCAAATTTAAGGGCCTCCTGGAAATCTTCTTCTAGAGTGTCTTTATTATATTTTTTTACATACATGGCCATGGACATAGGTAAACCGGAGGTGTATAATTCAATAGCTACATCTTCAATCGATTTAGAGGCACGTGGGATTCATTTCAAAAGAGTAAGGAAACGTTTATTGTAATCAATCACCAATTCTTTCGAATCCATCTTGACTCTCGAGAGTTCTAAAACCCAGGTGGTTGGTGTCTTATTTTCCCCAAAATTCCTGAGAAAAATGGTTTCAAAGGTTCTCTAATTGGTAATGGATGCTTCTTCTAGAGATAAGTACAAGGTCGAAGCTTTCTCTTCAAATGTAAGGGGAAACAAACGAAAGAATATGTATGCATGTTGAATTCTCTGTAATCTAATAGCTAGCAGGAATTTCTTCATGTGGTTTTCAGCTGAATCTTTTTTGTCAGGGTCGAATTTAAGTGGGAACTTTTTAGGGTGTCTAGGCATTTCATTTTGAATCCCCGGTATGGTGACTGCATCATAAAACAACCAGGGTTGGTAGGGAGGTAGATTTTGGTTCATATTTTCTCATATGTTTGGGGGTTGATATATGATAATCTAATGTGGGTTATTTTCGGGTTCGCTCTCAGACTCGTATCTTTCTTTGGAGTTTTCCTCCAACTCATTTCTTGGACTGTAAGGTGGTGATTTAGGAAGAGAGGGTAATATACCTCCTGATCCACTAGCTAACAAATAGTATTCAAGGTCAAAGTCGAAAGTCTCTGGAAAATAAGACGTGTCTTTCAATACGTGATACTCAGGGGTTCCAAATGAAAGGTTTCCTTGATACGATTCTGGGTTGGTGAAGAAGGGATCTGTATTGTGAAGGTATTCCTGATTTTTAGGTACAGAGTAGTCTAAGGGAAGTTGTTCAGTCTGCCTACTCAGTTGCCTAGACAGGGAATGGTCGGTACGTTAATTTGAGTGTATGACTATGGAATCAATCTATGTGATGGTTAGGATACAAGGTTGTGGAGAAGAAAAGGTAGGTTCAGGATTAGCAGAAGTGTGGTGAGTGATAACCTGAGATGGCGTGTTCACAATGTACTTTGGAGGAAGGAAAGTGTGATCAGGGATAATTTGGTGAGAATCACTTGATGAGGAAATGTTTACTTGCGGAATAGAACTGGAAGTGTTTGAGCTTCTATTTGCAGTCATTTAGTTATGTGTCCCTCCTTCTAGCGTCATTTATGTTGACGGCCCAAAATGACTTGTTCAATCAAATGAGAGAAAATGCCTGATGGTAGTTCCCAATTAGACCCACTCTCGTTTGGGATAGTGTTTTTGGCCACATTTTTCCCTGGTTACAAATCTAACTAATATGCTAACTAAATAGGAATCTGAGAACCAGAGGTTCTCAGATGAATTAAAAATGAAAATCCTAACTAACTAATTCTAAGATAAGATGAATGATTACAGTTCTAAGATAAAATTTATATTCTATTATATACTACCATATACTGATCAGGAGAAAACTAAAAAGGATTAGTACAGTGAAATATTTATATTAATTGCGCAAAAGAAATTCATAATACAAGTAATATGAATGTTTAACAACATAAACAGTTAGAATCAAGTAATTGATTAATTAACTACATCACATCGTCGCGATACTCAATTTGAAAATCATGGTAAATATAAACATGAGAATATTAATTCAGAAGTAATTCATAAACAAACATTCACATACTACATGAATAAGCATGCATAAATTGAATAGTCACATTCATACACATTAACACCACTATCTTCAAAAATCTCTTCAGGTTCAAATTCACATGTAGTAAAAACATTGTCTTGTTACATATGGAAACCAAAATCCCTTTCTTATGGACAGTCCTCCATTTTTATAATGAGGGGAAACTGTTTACATTATAATATTGCAATTATGAAACCAAGGACATTTTTCAACATGACTCTTCATATACCAAATTGTAAAAAAAAGAGAGAGAGAGAGAGAGAGAGAGAAAAAGATAATGATAGCAATGGAAGGAGACATTTGGGTACAGTTATGGAATTTTGTTATCATGAGATTCTCTTCCCCTGCATATGATCATCATTTTTTTCCTTTTGGGTGACCTGTACATTCTTGAAAATGGGTTTGCAAGTGTCAAAGAATATCTAATATTGGATTCTCTCTCTATCGGAGTATATTGGCAGTGTATTGGGGGGAGTCTCACACGTTTCTTGCCAACCGAGCATCTTCTCTGAAGAATCATGGGATTCCTGAAAATTTCCTTGAATCTCTACCAATTTATCTTGTAGCTTGAGTTGTTCTTCTCGACTAGTATGTATGTTATTGAGCAGATTGAGGAATTTTTTATGCTCAGTTGCAAACCTCTCGTTTATCTCTAATGCATGGGTTTTGATAATATCCACAGTAAGTGTAGATGTTTTGTTATCCTCCATCGTTGTTTTGATATTTTGTCTTTCTTCTTCCAATTTTGTATTATGGGTGTCCCATTGGGTCTTGATCATTATTTCAAACTCTACATTCATCTGATCTCTCTATGCTTGTAGGGATCTGTTCAAATTTTATGTATTGAGAGTGTCATCTACTCTTGCAGCATTCTCAAACTCTAAAGTAAGCATGTCTTTCACATATATTAATTATGTCTCCAGATTTGTCACCCTAGTTTTGGTAGTGTTTAGGGCACTGGCTACTTCGAGGAAGGACAGAATTTAGTCCTACAAAAGTGTGGAGTGTAGAGGCCGCATGAACAAAATTCTCTTCAGTATCGGGCCCTACCTTCCATTATAATATTGTCCCTGCAAATGAATTGGATATGGTTTCTTCTCCTCTCTTCCTTTTATTTGATCTATTCTCAATACTCATCATTTTATTATCATAATAGTAGTCTCCAATGGCCACCACAGTGCCCTCAAAATTCAATTCTTGAGAAGAAAAATAAGAATCCCTCAGAATAGCATTGAGAGAAGTGTAGTCTTACGGTGGCATGCTCACAATACCCAAATTCGGTGTTGATGGAATGTTTGGAATCTGACTCAAATCCTGCAACTGATGTTGTTTCAACAACCCATCTACCTTTTTCTTGGTCTCAGCTTCTTTAGCTACTTGTTTAGCTTCAGCTTCATCAGCTAATATTTTGGCCTCTGCCTCATTAGCCAATTTCTTTGACTTGGCTTCTTCATCTTTCTTCATTTGAAATGCATCTTGTTCTGCCTTAAGTTCAATTTCTTTTTTTATTCTTTCCTCCTCGACTTGCATTCTTTGATATTCCTCCTCATCTTGGAGTCTCTTATGTTCCAACTTTTTATCTTTTCTATCTTTTTCTTTCTCTTTAACGTTGTTTTCGACTTGTTTCTGTTGGAGAAATATATGGAAATTGTCAATTGTCACTCTCTCCATTTCCTCTTGTTCACATTCAAGCTCCTACCTGGAAGCATCATTGGGTAACTTCTGTAGGGATTCTGCATACCATAGTATTCCTTTAAATCTGTCTTCATCAAAATCAACTACATGGATGTTGGAGTGGGTTGTTTAAGTTTACTTATACATCTAGCAGTTACGGTTCTTTTTTATTATTATAATCATTTATAACATTATATGCATAAATAATATCATTGAAAGATATGAAATCACATAAACAATAGAGACACATAGATTATCCTGGGAAACCCTCATGGGGGATAAAACACAGCAAAAGCTTCGTTAATATAGATAGACCAAAAACCAAACAAAATATCCTCCTCTACCCCTTCACTAGGAAGAGTAGCGCACTACTTATCCAAGAGATACCAAGACATAGACCAAGAACCCTCATCAATGTCACACCTAGTTGCAGTAGCAGTT
Source organism: Picea sitchensis (assembly GCA_010110895.2). NCBI lineage: Eukaryota > Viridiplantae > Streptophyta > Pinopsida > Pinales > Pinaceae > Picea > Picea sitchensis. The sequence goes on along the minus strand of SNQJ01S0069545.1, from coordinate 19,101 downwards.
CCTCCAAGACTTGTGCACTTCTTCATAGCTGCAGAGCTAGTGTGTGTGAAAATGAGGCATTGGCCTCTCTTATAAATCATGGTCTGGACAGCCTATAATTAGGTCTAGGCCGACCTGTCACATTACCCTCTTAATTTACATTTTAACTGTCAAGGCACAAAAGGGACAAATTTTAAAAAGGAACAATAGGGTCTAATTAATATAATATAATAATAATATTCATCTCTCTCTCAAGTAGAATATTCTTCAAAGTTACAATATTTCAACACTCCCCTTTAACAACAAGGGAATTATACTTACAACATTAATAACAATTGACTGGACTCGATACATCATCAAGAGTAGGGAACATCATCATTAGCATCGGGAACACTGTCGGCAATATCTATAGGTCATTGGAAGTTTTTTTCATCATCAACATTAGTAGAAATTGAATATCATCATCATCTGTAGCGCAGAGCTAGAGTAGCATCATCATCATCAACAGCATGAAGTTGGAACATCAACATCATCAACAACATGAAGCTGGAAAATCAACATCAACAACACGAATTTGGAACAACAACATCATCAACAGCATGAAGCTGGAAAATCAACATCAACAACACGAATTTGGAACAACAACATCATCAACAACATCAAGTTGGAACATCAACATCATCAACATCATGAAGTTGGAACATCAACATCAATAGCATGAAGCTAGAACATCAATAGCACAAAGAAGGAACATCAACATCGACAGCACGAAGTTGGAACATCGACATCAATGGAAACACAATGAGGTAGGTGCATCAACAAAAACATATGTGGTACTCTGACAGACCATCCTTACCGGACCTTTGGGATCTGCCCAGGAATCATACAATTCCCTAGGATATAAAATCCTAAAAAGCTACCACATGGTACTCTGACAGACCGTCCTTACCATATCTTCAGGATCTTCCCAGGAATCATAATATTCCCTAGAATACAAAATCCTAACTGAGCTAGCACTACTGACCACAGTTGGCATATACATGCACATGCACTCTGACAGACCATCCTTACCGGACCTTTGGGATCTTCCCAGGGATGATCATTCCCCTAGGATATAAAATCCTAACTGAGCTACTCATTGTTGGTTAGGATACCATAGTATCATCAGCATCATTCCACCTTTCGAGGGAGGTCCTTTCAGACAACACCAAGCTTGTCTCAGAAGTACTCAAACTTCACATTAGATAGAGGCTTAGTCAATACATATGCATCATGATCATCTATTACAACATATTGTATATTCACAACTCCCTTCTGTACCAAGTCACAAATGTAGTGGTATTGCATCTCTATGTGCTTTGCCTTATCATGGAACACTGGGTTCTTTTTCATATTTATGCAACTCTGGTGATTACATAGAATCATGGTAGCTTCCATCTCCAGATCGAACAGACCTCTCAACAACTTTTGAATCCATATGGCTTCACAACTAGTGGAACATATTGCAATGTACTCTATTTCTATTGTACTGAGAGAAATATTGGATTGCTTCCTACTTTGCCATGAAGTCATGGCTGACCCCAAACTGAAAAAGCATCCCGGAGTGATTTTTTTCTTTGAATCACTTCCAGCCCAATCTGAATTAGTATATCCATACAATTTGAAGTCACAATCTCCAGTATAAAAGACATCATAATCCAATGTACCCTTAAGGTATCTCATCACATGCTTTGTAGCTACAAGGTGAACACATCTGGGCTCCACTAGATACTGACTCAAGGTGTTCAAAACAAAGTATATATATGTCCTGGTATTTTTCAGGTACATCAAAGAGCTAATAATTTATCTATATAAAGTAGCATCAACTAACTTTGATGAAGTATCAACCAGGAGCTTCAAATTCATCTCCATATGTGTGGCCATGTCTTTAAATTCCAACATGTCAAACTTCTTCAGTATTTCAACTACATACTTCCCTTGGTTAAGGAATATATTCTCTGGTCTCTCCCAAACTTCAAGACCTAATAAATAATGCATTGGGCCTAGGTATTTCATCTCAAATTATGCAACGAGCTTTCTTTTGCAATCTGTGATGAGATTTTCTTCATATTTCAAGAATGAGTCATCCACATATAGCAGCAATATAATTGGTCCATCATTCTCAATATTGAAGTAAGGGTTGGGATTATCTTTACTCTTGGTAAAGCCCAAGCTCATCATAAAACTATCAATCCTACCATACCAAGCTCTTGGAGATTGCTTCAACTTGCATACATGAGTCTCCATGTCTTGTACTTTGAAAACAAATTTTCAAATCCGAGTACACTTGCTCAGTTGCAATTCAATCTAGATAATCATGTGTTGGTTCTATGTGCTTTATTCAAAGCACTATTTGTCTCATTTCCTGAGACTATGTCCTATACTCTCTCTATGATTGTTCCTTCTAGAACTGGTACTCTTCACCTGTAGTTGTTATTTCTAAAGTTGAGAATGACTGCTCTATTCTCAATGTAGTTGTTGAACTCTGAGAGTAGCTCCTCTAGTTTATCATGGAAAAAACTTCATCTGGAACAAAGAGTGGCTCAATAACTGATACTGAAGGTAGATTTTCTTCTTTCATGGAGGTAACTCAATCTCAAATACAGGGATTGCTCCCCCTGAATATCATATTGTATTAGAATCATGTTTTTTCTAGTTATCTTCATGAATACTTAAACTATTTCTTCGATTTATGGAGCAAGTGTCTCTTCATAGTCTTCTCCCTCTTGTTGGGATAATCATTTGGACACAAATCAGGATTTGTAAATATTTATATTGTTATATACATCATGCTTGATCTATTAGATCAATCTTGGAAGTCACCACTAACTTCCCTTCTAGTCTCAAGGAAAAATCCATATCCCAGTCCTTCTGACTGGCTTCCTCCTTTTTCATTGAAACAAGGGAATATTCTTTGGGGATTTTGTGTCTCCTAGAGGTCTCTGAAGCTATGATATAGTCTTATCAACTCATGGTATATATCTTCCAATCCTATAAGATATCTCTTTTTCCCATCTGATCCTTTTTTATATCATGATTACTCTGAGTCTACAAAAACTTCATAGTCTTTATAGGATATACTTAGTGTTTGAATACCAAGTGTTAATATGAAAGGTTGAGTTAGACTTCAAACGAATTTTGCTTCATGTCAAGTTGGCTTCATTATCCATTGATGAAGTCTACTGTGAGTTCTATTCTAATGTTCGGTCATCTTCGGAGCCTTCATATCCTCATGATCTATCTCCATGTGAGATATTTTGTATTTAGAAAAAGTAGATTCTTCTTTTTATTCGGTATATGGATGTGTATGGTCATATATACAACTTGGATAGTTTGATCCATGTCTCATATAATATACTTCCTCCTGCAATCGTCAATATATCTCCCTCAGGATTGTTGCCTATGACCTGCCCGGAACAAGAACAAAAAGGGAGAAACAGTAGGAAAGAATAATACTTTTTATAATAATAATAAAACAATAGAGAGAAAAATCGTCACAGTAGCTCCTTTAGATCTATCACTTGTGGCCTTCCTAAAACAAGGGTAAAAAAAGAATTTTCTCCTAGAGGAGATGTTAGTTATATCTAGTGAATGATTACAGTAAACATTTATCTCAATAGTGCTCACATGCTACCAAGTATTCAATAATAAAAAAATTCAAAGATTGCTATCACAACTATAGTGTTTAGCAGTTATCAAACTTGATATGTGTAAATTTGAATCTTATCAATTTAATTAATCAAACCTGGAACCTGGAGTCTTGTCCTCAAGGATGAGTGTGTTGTTTTTCTTCCAAGTCTCCTTCACTCAAGATGAGAAGTACTTTATTCACACTGTCCTCTGTACTAAGACAATATGTTATCTTGACAGAAATCTGAGTTAGGGAATAAACTCTGTAATCTCAACTTTAATCAATCTAATACTTTGACCAATGGTTAGTATGATAACTTCAAATAGATCAAAATCCAACCTGGATATTCATAATATTACAATAATGCCATAAGACGTAGAGGCATATCAAAGTAATCAAACATGGGGTGCATAGTTCCTCTTAATTTGTTGGATCTGATATCTCTCTGGATCTACAATTGTTGTTTAGACAAAAGATCATTTCTCCTGCAAATACCCTTTAAAATAATGATGCAATTTAAACATATGTAAGTACATGCCTCTGATAGCATCGGCAAGTAGTGGCACCATCTGGCAGTAGTGGAAATAAATAACAAACCTTTAGAACTTTAAAGGTGCTTCAACTTGTAACTTAAGGCTAGTTGGATATTTTCTAAGGTAAGGCACACTGGGACAATAAAAATCAATCCCAATACTTCACAAAAACTTTCACTCCAAGTGGCACTACAATTGGTGTTGGAACTGCAACTAGTGTTGCAACTGGAATGAAGGAACTGGTACTGCAATTACAACTGATATTGCAACTGCAACTGCAACTGATACTACAACTGCAACTGATACTACAATTGATATTGCAACTACAACTGATATTGCAACTACAACTGCAACTGCAACTAGTAATGCAACTGCAACTATGACTTAGGGTTTTATGAGTAAACCCTAATCAAACTTCAAATCATAATTCTTATCTAGGGACTAGATGTGCCCTCCTAGGGATAACTCCTAGATCTAGTTACTTCCCCCAATGTCCTCCTTAAACAAGGAGAACGTTAGAATTAGGGTTTATGAAGAAACCCTAATTCTGCAGCAGCTACAATACTGAAAATTGGATTGTGATATGGTCTCTTCCAGGCCTGCTCTGATACCATGTTGAAGTTTTACTTATATAACTAGAAGTTATAGTTCTTATTTATTATTATAATCATTTAGCACATTAGTTGCATAAATAAGATCATTTAAAGAGATGCAATCACAGAAACAATAGATACACACATATTATCATGGGAAACCCTCATGGGGGAGAAAACATGACAAAAAATTCCTTGATATAGATAGACAAGAAACTAAACATAAGATCCTCCTCTACTCCTTCACTAGGAAGAGTAGCGCACTATTTATCCAAGAGATACCAAGACATAGACCAAGAACCCTCATCGATGTCACACCTAGCTACAGTAGTAGTTCCTCCAAGATTGCACACTTCTTCATAGTTGCAGAGCTAGTGTGGTGAGTGTGTGTTCAAATGAGGCATTGGCCTCTCTTATAAATAGTGGTCTTTACAACCTATAATTAGGTCTGGTCCGACCTTTCACTTTGCCCTCTTAATTTACATTTTAACTATCAAGGCACAAAAGGTCCAACTTTTACAAAAGCACAATAGGGCCTAATTAATATAATATAATAATATTATTCATCTCTCTCTAGTAGAATATTATTCTAAGTTACAATCTTTCAACATAGCTTAGCCCAATAGATCTGACACGGATAGTCTGGCAAGCTGTGTGTCCTGTCAAAACCACACTCACCACAAATCATGGCAATATTTTGAATCATAAATTAAATAATAAGTACAACATATAGCATATACTATCTTCTTGATATCTATGATATCCAAGTCACCTCAACACTACAGTCATTTGTCTATCGCATAGCTCATTAACCTGCAAGTTAATTCACCAATAACTCATATCTATGCATATACATAATAATTTCATATAAGGATCCATATATGCATTGACGTTCAATTTAAGAAATGCATGTTTATTTTTATCATGCCTGACATATGTTATACATTCACATCATAACTTGAACTAGTATCCACGTACCTAAATTCCACATTTTAACTTGTATGTTTAAACAAACCAAAGAGCTATCATCATCATGAATATACAACAATGAAAGTAATATCATGCAACCCATAATTAGGTCAAGATGCACATATCTCAAATATCCATCCCAATCTAACTGAGCCCAAACAAATGTTAAGGATTGAATTACTAATATGAGTAAACAATCAATGTTCTAACTCCCTAAAGGCCAAGATATGGGGTGTTATAGTTTGCATCAAATTGCTTGAAGAACCATTTTGTAGCCTCATTGTAGGGAAAAATAGTTGGCCGAGCAACAACCAAATGAATGTCATTTTTTTTTATGTTTCGATATATTTCCATGTTCTTATCTTCTATAGGAAAATCACTCGAGTTGAAAATTATGCAGATCTCCTCATATGTAAGATTGTGGTATTCACCAATGTGGGGAGTAGTTTCTGTCGCCAAGGCCTCAGTCGAGAAAGATGAAATTTCAGGCATGGAGGCCGACTAGAAATAAACAGAGCCCTTTGGTCTTCTAGGATTTTGGTTCTCCATGATAGGACAGTTATTAATCCTACATCATCAGATTAATAAGAGAATTAACCTATGGAAAAATAATATGGTAAACAAGAAAAGACCAACTATTAAATAGTAAAATGCAGTACCTATTGTTATCACTGAAATTTCATCCGCACATGGCGACAAGAACTCAGCATCGTCAAATAGTAATGAAGTCATTCATGGCACTGAATTAATTTCACAGCATTCCAAAAAGGTCAAAAACTATACAAAGTAGTGCAAAAATTGAAGAGCTCTTTACAACAGTTGGGTGCGCGCACACATGCGCGGAACAGGAATGTACCATGTGCGCATACGCGCACGATGCACGGCTGTTGTTGCAAAAACCCATGCACCTGCTAAACGGTGCATTTATTGAATTGGTCGGCCTCCCAACCACTTATGGATCAGCTCCCAAGCCGATTTGACCCTTAAATCTGAGCTGAATCCACATGGTAGGCTAGTCAAAGACCTAATAAAGCCCTAAAGAGCCTCTTTTCACACTACAAAGGAGTTACACAATAACCCAATGCAATGCTATAAAAAGCCATGAAGAAACCTCATTTTCTCAAGGAA
>SNQJ01S0069544.1:19207-34096 GCA_010110895.2 Picea sitchensis | reverse complement strand
CGTGAGGAGTTATGTGACGTTCCACATACCACCGGAAATGGAATGACAAGAAATATCCATATAGGATAGTTTCACTGACAAATTCACTGACCTTCATCTCATTATTCCATAAATAATCATGGGTTCTCTAACCATACTTTTGGGATAACTCAATCTACAAAGCGTCTTCCCGTGAGGGCTTTCACCATAAGGGGGCCACTTTGGATTTCATCCATTTGTACTTATTATTAACCATGATAAGACAATAATAAGTCATATTTACATCAAACAAACTTGGGTCCATTACCCAAACCTTGTGCTACCTGAATTTGCTACCGAACTTTCTCCAAGGGTTGACATCAATCTACAATATCACTCTCCAATAGTTGACATCAATGACAACCAACAATTCATACCAACTATCCATCAACCTAAGAGAATTGTATGATAGTTACAAGGATTATAGATCAGTGTTACATAAGAACTCAACCTACGCACAGAAAATACCTCCAATGAGTTAGTTAAGATCACGACAGAGAACGTAGCATTGTATCTCGACTACAGCAGAGTAACCATGGAAAGGGACGAGGCTACACAGAAGGAAGAGAGGATGTAGCAAGAATTCGAACAAGTGTAAAAGGAACTTTCAGAAGTGCCAATGGAGGTGTATACTCCAATAGATGTGCAAGTGTCAAATATCGGTGAAGTTATTCAAGGCTTCCGCTCGAAGATTATAGAATTGGAAGCACGCGCAATACCAGGTACACCACTTGAGGAGAGAGAGAGAGAAAATGGAGAATATGGTGAACACAATTATTGAGAATATCAAGAGTTTAGAAGNATCGGTGAAGTTATTCAAGGCTTCCGCTCGAAGATTATAGAATTGGAAGCACGCGCAATACCAGGTACACCACTTGAGGAGAGAGAGAGAGAAAATGGAGAATATGGTGAACACAATTATTGAGAATATCAAGAGTTTAGAAGCAGAGTGTGTCAAACTTTGTGAAGTAAGCACAGAATTCTAGACTCAATTGATAGAAGATGTCAAGTTACAGTAATTAGGTAGAAGATTCAAGCTACGCAGTAGAAAGTACAGAATTTTAAGGCGACAATGAGCAACTTGCCACCAGAATAGAAGATGATAGCAATGGAAGATAATAAGAATATTTACTATGAAATGAACCAGATGAGAGTGGAGAAATAGGCTCTTACGCAGAATATGGAGTTATTACAGGAAGAGGCATACAAGGTAGCAGAAGAGCTCACAGTTGCACAAAGAGTGGTTAAACAAGACGCATGGGAGACTACCGAGAAGCTACAGGTACCGATAATAGTGTAGGTGGTAGAAGAGTTAGCAAAGAAAGAAGAACAGGTGAAGGGGATGGTCGCCACTACTAAGAAAACATTTCATAACTTCTTGTTGACCAAGTTCATGGTGAAGGGAGAGTAGTAGCAGGCATAAGTGGCCCGGGAGAAGCCACATGTGAGTTTTGGGGGCCTGTTGGAGAAGGTTATTTTGGACAAGTTTTTAGAATCGCACAAAAGCGGATCGTGTGGAATTTTGGCAAAGGAGAAATGTGCACAAAAAGAAACTAGCACATTATCAAGAGTCAGTATGCAAGAAACAAGAATTGGTTAGGATGTTTTGGGACAATGTTTCCACTTTGTAACAATTTTGTAACGAGATTAGCCCTAATAGAATACTATAAATATGTAATGAGTTTTGGGTAGAAAGGAATCTAGAGTCTCTAGTGATGGAGAGAAAAGAGTGAACACTTGGAGAATAGAGCTTTTAGGAGAGTTCTAAATGAGTTGAATATCAGTCAAGAGGTATGTCTTCACTACAGCATAGAACGACTAGGGAAGGTTTGGGTTTTTACTGAAGATCATTGCATGAGCGCAGTGCACATGAATGTAATGGATATTATGAATGAATGAATAAGAAGCCAGTTGTTGTGTATGTAGCCCAGTTTAGGGTGAACCACGTTAAATATTGTGTCTTGATGTGTTTCTTATTTGTGTTATTTTTCTGATGCATGTGATGGATGGTTAGTATTCTAAATATGTCATCGGTATATGTTGTTATGATCCTGAACACTTAAGTTAATGATGAATGAATGAATTTTAAGTGGAGTAATATTGCACATAAGGTATATTGCATGATAATTAAAGGTTAAGTAAACAGTAAGGTATGAATGCCTCATATTCCCCCATGACTAGGAAAACTTGGTTCCTGCAGTCCCCATAGGTACTTCGGGTGAGACTTCACCTGCTTGTGGGTGATGCCAAAAGGGCTAGTATCTTGGGATTTGTTGGTGAATTAATAATTAACCCAGATTCTTCCCACTGCACGCCAACAAAATACCCCCCTGAAGAATCATGAAATGAATCCAAGATTGTTTTGAAACTCGTAGAAATGATCATTGAAGCTCCCCCCAACAAGGGAGTATCATCAACAAATTGAGAGTGATTTATATTTTTGGCACCTCTTGTGATATTTAGGCCTATAAGATTCCCATCAAGTCTTTCTTGCTCTAATGTTATGCTCAGTGTTTCTTCCATGATAATGTAAAGAAGGGGGGAAAGGGGGGGGCCTTAGCAAAGACCTTTGTTGATTTCAAATAAATATGTAGGCATGCCATTCACCAAGGGAATTATCCAAGGCTCACTGATGCAAGAGGAGATCCAATTGATAAACTGAGAGATGAAACCAAAATGCTCAAGAACCAAAAATAAGAACACATTCTAAATATGGTCAAAAGTGTGAGCCATATCTAGTTTGATGACCATACCTCTCCCTTTCTCCTTGAATCTTGAATGGATCACTTCTTGAACAAGCACAATGTTGTCCAAAATTTTCTTGTCATGCATGAAGACTCCTTGGTTTGGGAAGATAACTTTAGAGAGAAATGTTTTCAATCAAGAGGCTATACTTTTGGTTAGGATTTTATATGAGGTGTTGCATAGAGAAATGGGTCTGAATATTCCAAAGGAAGTAGGATTGGCTTCTTTTGGAACAAGAGCTTGAATTACCTACCAATTTAAGGGACTGGTGAGAATAATGCATTATGCACCTTAGGTTCATTTTTTTCTGAGGTCCCAAAAGTGCCTATAAAAGGTAATCAAAAATTTGTCTCGACCTGTAGCTTTATCCAAGGCCAAACTCCAAATCGGAGCAAAGATCTCAACCTCAGCTATAGGTTGATTTTGGCAAAGATTTTAATCATTGGTGATGAGAGGAGGGATATGTTCAAGCATAGAGCATACATTTGTGGGATCTTACTCATCTTGTTCGAAATAAAGAGAAGAAAAGTGAGTTTTTGCAACAACTTTAATGTTATGGAAATCAGAGATCGTAGAGTCTTTTTCCAAGAAAATGTTAGAGACATTATTCTTGTATAATATGGATTTGGCCTGGTTATGAAAAAAAAATGTATTTTTATCACTAGCCTTCAACTAAATACTTTGTGATTGTATCCTCCATCGTTCCTCCTCTTATCTCATATCCCTTTGATATTTAATTTACAAATTTAGCTCTTCCTTTTGCAGTTGGTTTGTGACTTCTTTGTGCTCATTTTCTTTTTGAAGAGCATATAACTTCTCTTTTATATACTTTCCTTCCTTATTTGGAGTGTAGAAGGATTTGGTCCATTGCTTTAGGGCTTGTTTAACCAGGATTAACTTTTTTCTCCAAAATATAGATAGGGGTACCAGGGACCCAAGTCTTCCAAGTCAAATCAACGAGGGTTAGCACATTATGATGAATAAGCCAAAGAGGATTGAAACGGAAAGGAAGGGGCCCATACTTAGGAAGGTCATGAAGGATTAAGGATATAGGTTTATGATCATAGGTAAAGGAAGGGAGAATGAAATATTTGATAGTGGAAGTTTAAGAAATGAAGTTGTTGTAAATTAGAAAGTGGTCCAGTCTAGCAACAATATGTCCAAAGTCGAATCTCATATTTGACCACATGTACCTTCCTTTTTGGGGATTTATGTCCAATAAGTCCCACTCCTTTATAATTCCATCCAAATTTTCCCGAAAGGGATCCCTACCAAAGGAACTGCCTTTCTTTTCCAAACTATTTCTAATGATGTTAAAATCGCCATCCAGGATACAATATTTTGTATAATCGGTGTCTTTTAAGATTTGTAATGATCTCCAACACTCACTTTTCTCAATTTGTTTAGTCGGAATATAGTTATTAATCACCACATAAAATTTATTATGTTGGTTACATTGAAACTTAGATAAAATCTAGTGTTGGGATCTCATTGAGAAAATCAAACTTACCTTGGAACTATTCCATATGGTGCACAAACCCTTGGAGGTGACTCTAGAGTCAACTGTTATTGCTTCATTATATCTCCAAAGTCTTCTCGCAGATTTTATTGCTTCAACAGCACGCAATTTGGTTTCCTGGATCAAGAGGATTTGGGGCCATTTAGATCTGATTAGATCCATGAAAACCAATAATTTAGAGTCATTTCCAAGAGTCCTACAGTTCCAGGAGACCAGCTTCATTATTTTGGATATTTTGAAGGGGAACCTCCTTTATTTGTTGCATTTCCTCCTGGGTTTTTGGAAAACATCCAACCCCCTATCAAAATTTGGGATTGTTTGTTGGGATCCTAGAAGAATTTTTTTGTTTTCTTGCTCCTCTCGAATAATATGGGAAGATTTTCTCCTCAACCTGCATGGGATTTTTTCCTATGATTATTTATCCTCATATTATTCTTCTCCCACGCTTTCATTTTCCAAACTATATTTTTCCTCTAAGAAATCCACCTCCACATCCTTAAAAATTTATGTTTCTTTTGCTCTTAAATCTAGAAGGGAAAGGAAAGAAATAAAGGGATTTCAAAGAGAACCTTCTTCTCTTCACATTGTTTGATGAGACCAACACTCAGTTGAGGAAAACTGATCAAAGTATGGATTGAAGGTTGCTCCACTTTTGGTGAGTCACCCAAGAAAACTATCAGATCTTCCCCAAATACTTCCACTTATTGAGATAAGACATCAAAAATAAAATTGGTGTCATATTTCACCCGGATGAAGATTCTCTGAGTACCTTGACTAGAGAGAGGAGGGTTTTGAACCAAAGGGGTGTGAGCCTCCCATGATAGAGGGAGTCTAGCCAAAATAAGCACCCACGGCCAAGAAATTTCTTTGATTGTTCAATGGGTCGACGGCATCTTAGTTTATGGAGCCATGAGAGTCGAACTTCTTTGTGACCCTTTGCCATTGACCATCCTTCTTCCACCCCTGGGTATTGGTTGAGTCTATCTTTTTGCAATTTTTCTCAAAACGCTCATATTCATGGCACACTTTGCATTTAATATTGTGGTTCTTACGAATAATTCTGAACAAAACTCCCACCACATAAATATTAACTATCAAAGTTGTTCATTGTCAAGTTGTTGAACATGTTGCCAGTTATCCAACAATATTAAGATTGCTTATGGAATCCCTTTCTCAAATTCAACTTCTACACATATTATGGCACAAAATAAAATATTTTATTTTGGATCTGCATGATCTTTACATTTTCATATGGAATTTCCAATACACCAAAGAGCATCATCACTCCAGCAGTGGAGAGGGAGATGGGGAAAATGGACCCAAACAGGGACAATGGAGGGAACATCATTTTTGGGTTGAAATATGTAATCCACTTCTTTAAATACATGTCTCTAGCACCTAAAAAATACAATCCACTTCGAAAAATTAGATCCTAATCTTCTTTGAACTCGAACAAGAAGGAAAACAAGCCCCAACCACAGAAAAATGATTCAGAGAACCCTTGATCAAGGGTTTCCAATTTTTCTCCATCCATGACCCCTTGTTCTTAGAGAAGGCCAGATACGAGTGAATTGACCAATGAGGCCATGATATGATAGGGCCAAAGATTTCTTCTGGGAAGAGGAGGGGGGAAGCAAGACCTTTGGCATCTCATCCAGTTTCTTCTCAAAATTAGAGGGTTTAGCTTTCACATTCTTAACAGAAATGGAAACCATGGCTTGGAAATTCAGGGAATCATGGGATAGCCTTCCCCCCCCTCCCAACGGAATTATCCATACCATGCAGAGGAAGAGAGATAGGGTTTCAAGAGCACATATGGGAGCATACATATATTAGACTATTGAATATCTAGTAACATTTTTTATTTATATTAATTACCCATTACTAAGTTAATTGATAGTTGTTAGTCCTACATATTAGTATTAAAAAGGTCTCATGCATATATACATCAACATGTTTTATTAACAAAATTTAAATCTAAAGGTCTCTTAATTTTTTTAGTCAATTCCTAAACAAATTCCTAAATAATATCGCATCTATCTAAATAGACATTTATGATTTATAAACACTCAAAATATACACCTTTTTAAAAATTAACTACAAACAACGACATTATCAAATCTACACAACCCTTCTCGCATTCACAACAAACTACATTGATCATATTTTATCGTTATACCTATTACTAGCATAGATCCATCTTAACCCCGGATATATCAAGCACCAAGAGAGGTCAAATCTCTCGAGGTGAAAACCTTTAACCTTTCCTCAAGTTTTTCACTCTAAAAAAGGTTTTCACCTCCAGAGATTTGATCCCTCTCTGCACTTAATAGATCTGGGGTTAAGGTGGATCTATGTTGGTTTAATAAATTAATATTAAAGTATTAAAATATATCAATATTATAAAATATATTGATATATTAAAAATATCAATATATGTTTTTAATATGTTAAAAAATATTAATATATTTTCTAATCATATACCAAACTAAAGTAATTATTACGAACTCCATATACTACGACCTCCATATATACATACATGGTAATTTTCATTCATTCAAAGTATATATATAATGGAACCGACATAATTTTTTATTATTTTACTATTATTATTATTATTTATTATTAATTTAATATTTTTTAATTAATTTATGGATTTTTTTAATATTATTAATGTGTTATGTTACATGAACACCTACCCCATCCTGGTTATTCTCACAAACTCCATATACTACGACCTCCTTATATACCAAACTAAAGTAAATATTACAAACTTCATATACTACAACCTCTTTCTCTCTATATGTGTGTGTGTGTGTGTGTGTGTGTGTGTGTGTGTGTACTTTGGTGTACTTTGGAATAGAGTCTAGGGAAACCCACCGAGTACTTCTCCTCATTTCAAGGATGGTACCTGGGGTAAACCAGATTTTGTGCTTGCTCATTTAAGAGCTCAACATATCACTTGCAAGAATTGAACCTAGGTGGGGGGGAAACACCCCTCAACACAAAGCACACGAGATAAACCCAATTTACATATACATGGTGATTGTTATTCATTCAAAGTATATATAATGGAGCCGACATAATTTTTTATTATTTTATTATTATTTTATGGATTTATTATTATTATTTTAATGTCTTATGTCATATGAACATCTCCCCCATACTGGGTTGTAGAACACCTCTGGACGCAATTATTAATAATTGATATAGAAATATTGTTTTAAAAAAATACACCATTAAAATAAACTATAATATAAATTTGAACCTATTAGAAGAATTAAATAAAAATTATTATATAACATAATATTAAAATTTAAACTAGCCATGTGGAATCCCGACAACGGGAAGTCTTTTCTCCCCCAAACAAAAAACCATGGATTGTGGCGGGGCTTCCAGGGGAAACCTAGGACCGGGAGGAGATGGTAGGATTTTCAGGGACGCCCAGGGATAGATTGTCAGCCTGTACACTATCAGATTAGGATATACCACCAACAATGGAGCGAAATTAGTCGGTTTACTGAAGGGTCTGCAAATGGTGAAAGAGAGGGGGTATTCAGCGATCGTAGCAAAGGGGGACTCCAAAATTTTGGTCTTGGACTTTAGCAATATCATCAATAGAGCCTCGTCAGACAAAGTCTCAAAAAATTGGTGATTGTCATTTGGGCTTGCAGAGGTGGCACGGGCCATCTACGACAGGTCAACGACCATCCCAAACCATGTCAGGAGATAGGCTAACACTACAGTTGACTATATCTCCAATGTAGTGGTGGTCCAGGTCCAAAGCGTGTCTCAATGGAAATGGCAAGATGTGAGCATGCGAGAACTCCACGATAGCCTCACACACCTTAACCGCCATGACAATCAATTGCATGGAAGGACAAGTGGAGACCTATGAGTACCGCAAGTGGGGCTATTAGAAGCCCAAGTGTTCCCATGATTATAAAGTTTTTCCACAAAGGTCGAGCGTATGTCATTTCAGTGATAGGTGGAGTTTTTTGGTCATCCGTCAATTATTATTAGAAAAGGGAGGAGGATTTAATGAAGAAGTGGAAATGCGAGCCAAAGAAGATTGATTTTCATATTAACGGGAGAAGGATGAGGTTGTTGTACTCAACCATACTAGGAATAATAATGAGCAGTTCGGATCATCCCAAACCCCGAAGGAACTGGATTAGCTTACGAAATAATGGAAGAAAGTGGAGAAAGTATAGGATCAATTATCAACAGGATAATAGCCCCAGCTATATGAGGATGAAGATCACCCTTATATAGTTCATCGTGACTACTTCTCTGAGTTTTTCTATTTCGCGGGGTTGGCTTCATCAGTTTTGGAAGAAGGGGCACTCTGATAGGAAGAGAGAGAGCGGGCCGAGATTTTTCCCTGATACTGAGTGTAGGGAACAAAGAAACCTTCCCTTTAAGGTGGATATTATCCTCGCCCCCCCTCCTCGGATATTTTATTAAGTTAGTGAGAAGAGTCTCAAGCTCTAGGTTAATAGAGAGATGGAAAGAGGTTGTCGTAGAACCATGGAAGGGGATAAGGCCTCTCCCCCGAGGATTAATAAAACTCAATCGAGGAAAAGGGGAGGGAAACAACCCTGAGGATACCCAACTCTGATCAATATCCATGCGACTAGGGCTACTAGAGGGGCTAGGATGGGGTACCAAAACATGTTCTTAGTTAAAGAGAAAGAGATAATGGGGAGAGTCCATGAGGTAGTTTTGCGAAAAAGGAAGAGCACAACTGATGAAGAAATTATGAGGTTTTCTAAGGAATCAGTCCCTGACCCTGGGAAATCCCGAAAAAGGGACACTAAGTTCTTCCATCTATCATAATTATACTTGATGATGAAGGCAACCGTGGCGCAGGCCATGGCATAACAACAATCTGAAATTCGGGCCACCTGCCAAGCGATATGGGTTTTGGAAGAAAAAATCTAGTTATTCTACAAGGAGAAGTATGACATTCACTTCCATGAAAGGCCAACGATTACCAAGGAGACACAGAAGGACCGAGAAGAGGAAAGCATGGATCTGATAGGTACCCAAACAAACCCAGTCCACATGGACGAGGTGGAGAAACGGTCGAAATCTAGCAAAAATGCACGACATCGACTGGAAAACGAGCGTGGCACTCAGACCTTCTAGGGAGCTATGATGATCCTAGGTATTTTTTTCTCCCAGGTTTAGTGATCGATTCAGTCCTGGTAGAAAGGTTTTTTGTATTTTTGAGCTTTCCCAAACTTTTCTAGTTAATTAATCTTAAGAAATCGAACTCCATGTATAAGTCGATGTTTACTCGGGGTAGATTGTAAGCGGGGAATATTAAAATTTTGTTTTACTCTCAGCATGAACATTCATAGTTAAACTCTAAATATGGGGGAGAGGTCCGGTTTCCATATTTTGTTAGACTCCCGAAATCTCAAACTGTAATTTTATGTATTTTCTGAATAGAAATCTATAGTACTTTTTTTTGCCAAAACAAAATGTGTGTATATATATATAAACTTACTATTCTTATAGAATAATTAAATACATTTTTAGATTTTAAATCCATTAAAAAAAAAAATTATAATATAAATTTGAACCTATTATTCTTCTTGAAAAATTAAATAAAAATTATTATATAACCTAATATTAAAATTTAAACTTATTATTCTTATATGGAAATACAATATCTCAAGTATAAAAAAATTACATCATTTTTAATTAAAATTATAGAAATTTTCTAACAATATATATTAGAATATCTTGAGATAAGTTTTTTTCTATTGTCCCAATCAATAACCAATTTGGAGTCTCCAAAGGCTTGGAGCTTTCTCGCATATTTTTTAATAGTTGTCTCCAGTAGCGTCCAAAGTTCTATGAATTCAGCTTTGTTGTTGTTGCAAGTAACTAGTGCATATCTGATGTGAATGTAATAGTTTTATTTTATGAACAAAACTATCCCAAAACCACACATTAGATGGTGTCCCTGGCTGGCACCGTCGAAATACTCCCAAGGCAATTCATAGTCAATTTCTGGAAGAACTAGGAGGCGGTGTTTCAAATATTTTGGATCCTCTCTAAATTCAACTGCTTGATTTAAAGTTAGGTTTTTCGTTACTTCTAGTAGCATAAACTTGTCATTAAAAACTGCTCTATTGAGTTTCCACTAGATATTGGACGTAAAGATGCTTGGAAGCCCTGAGTATAATTTCACTGCTTTATCTTGTGACCAATATTTAAGGAATTCATCCATGTTTTCCTTGTTCCAACTCAAATTACCCTTTAGTTGTTCTTTTATTGTCTTCATCACCTATGTTGCATAAGGGCATAGAATGAATAAATGGTTACTTAATTCAGAATTTGATTTGCAAAGAGCACATATTCATGTGTTGATCCAACCCCTTTGTAAACCATTATCCCATGTTAATAATTTGTTATTAAGTGATAGCCATAAGTTTATTTTTCATATGGGGGGGGGGGGCTTTGATCTTCCAAATAGATCCCCACCACCATTTTTTGGAACCTTCAAACTTTTCCTCATGTCAATCTTTATAACCTAGTTTGGTTGTGACGGTTTTGTCCCTTGGGTTTCTATACCAGCACAAAGTGTCATCTAAATATTCATCCAAGGAGATAAAGTTCTTGCATAATGATCCTATATGCTTTTCCCATTCTTCTACCAAATATTTTGGAATTCCAAGGATGGTAGTGTCTTTCTATCCTAGATGTCCTCTAGGTTGAGGGAAACTTATACAAGCAGCATATATCATGACTATGAGGGAAACTTATACATATAGCATATAGCACGACTATAGAGAGTTCATAATTATTTCCCACTCCCAACCAAGGATCCTTCCCGGTATGCACCTTTTGTCTGTTCCCTATTTTCCAGACAGTCCAATTTCCTACCAAGGAGAAGGTTTCAACAAGTGCCTTCCACACGATCGAGCCTTTAGCAGACTTTAGGGCCACACAAAACCATTCCTCAATGGTCTAGTTAGTGAAGTATTTTGAAGACATAACTCGCGTCCAGAATGAATTTCCCTAAGTTAGCATCTATGGGTTTCTTCCTACCAATGCTTTCGCGAAGGGGAAAATATCTTTCAGTCCCCAGCCCTCCAAGTCTTTGGGGAGAGTGATTGAGGACAATTTAGATAAGTGAATGCCTCCTTAAATCTTATTTCCTACCCATAGATAATTTTAAAAAAAATTGTGGATCTTTTTCAGCACCCTTATGGGTATGGATACAATGAAGTTTCAGTATACATTATTCTTTCCAGTACTGACTTGAGTAGGACTAATATTCCCCCTATAGATAACAATCTATTCACCCAGATTGAAATTATGGCTTCTACTTTTTTAATTAGCCATTCCCAGTGTCTTGATTTATAGCAGTCCAGTTTGAGGTGCTAACCTATATATTTAAACCCTTCATCAAGGCTCTTTCTTTGTGCAGGTAAAATGTTTCTCAACTCATTGGATTTTTTTTCTAAGAAATTACTAAGAATAATGCATGACTTATCCAGGTTGATGGACATACCTATAGCCAAAAAATATCAATCTATGATTTTTCTCAAGGACTGGATATCTCCCCTTGTTCCATTCACACTATAGAAAATGTCGTCGAAAAAAAGTAAGTGTGAGACAAGTTTCCATTCCGACACCCTAACTCCTTGCAATACTCCATTTGATCTAGCCTCCTTTATAATTTTACTTAGTGCTTCTGCTATAATCAGGAACAAAAAAGGTGAGAGTGGACATCCTTGACAAAGTCCTCTCAAATCTTTAAAGAACCTAGAAGGGGACCTGTTTATTATCACTGTGAAAGACAAATTTTGGAGGCATCCCATTATCCAGTTGACTAAGTTTAAGTTCATCCCTAATTGGATCAAAACAATTCTCAAAAAGGTTCAGTTAACTCTTTCGTAGGCTTTTTATCAGTCTAGTTTTAAAATTGTCGCTTTCGGGTTCCTTTTTTTTACCAAGTGGAGTACCTCCTCTGTTATTGCTACTGCATCATCGATTTTTTGTTTTGTATAAATATGAATTGTTCCTCCCCTATTACTTCACTTAGCATAGGCTTTAATCTCCTCGCAATTATATTGGAAATTAATTTGTATATGACATTACAGCAGGAAATGGGGTGGAATTCCTCGAAAGAGGATGCATCTTTCTTCTTGGGAATCAAGCATACGAAAGTGGAGTTAAGGGCCCCATGAATTTTTTCGGCCCTATGTGATTCCCTAACTTTCATCAAAAAGTCTTCCTTTAAAAAGTCATAAAAATGCTTGAAGAACTCTACTATGATTCCATCAAGGTCGAGGCTCTTCCCATTTTTCATGGACTTGAGAGTGGCTAGCAATTCATCCTTTGTTACTTCTCCCTCCATAACTCGATTCAGTTCAGTAGAGAAAGTTGGTTGGAATTTAGATACCACTTCAAGAATTTCTTGGATTGGACAACCTTCTGGAGCTGCGAAGAGTTTTGCGAAGAAAATTGCCCCTAATTCAGATTTATCCCGAATGGAGATACTTATCAACCCATCCTCATTTTTTATTTCCCATATAGTGTTTAAGCTCCTTCAGAGATTCACAAATTGGTGAAAACATTTGGTGTTGTCGTCTCCAGCCTCTAATAGAGCACCCTATTTTTAAGTCTCCATTCATTTTCTTCTTTTTCCAACCAAGTGTGCCTTATTTCCTCAAGTTCCTTTAAATCCTTCACTTGGACCGTGATAAGAGGTCCTTCATATATTTTTGAGAGAAAAGTTGACAGGTTTTCCTCTATCTCATTGATAGATTTTAACTTTTGAGTCTTCCAAGTGGAGAACATTCTTTTTGTATCTTTTTGGATCCTTACCAGGTTCTCTGCAAATTGAAACATCAAAAGAGAGAGTAAATTTTAGATCACCTCCAACCATTGTTACGGGGTCGCTAAATGGTTCTCCTGCATATTTCAAAACTTCCAATAAGGTAATTTTGTCAGTGTAAGGACCATAAATATTCATGACTGGAAAAAAAAATCATTGTCTTTGTGTCTCAACTTGACTAAAATTGAAGAATGAAAAGAAGAAGATGATGAGGCCTTAAAATCTGAGTTCCACCCTGTTATAAGTCCTCCTAACATTCCCTCTATGTCAATAGAATACAAAGACAATTTTTTGAGCCACGACTCAAGAGTCTCCCTAGCTTTTTCATTTGGAAACAGTGTCTCTTGTAGGAGTATTATGTCAGGTTTAAAGCTTCTAATCATACTTTTGAGGATTAGATTCTTTTTTGGGGGGAAACCCTCTTGAGTTGAAGGAAATAATGACTATTTTGCAAGGGGTTGACAGGCCCTCCCTACTCTAAGGGCCCTAGCTCTTGGAACATGTCTTCATTTTCGTATCTCCACCACCACCTTCTCTTGGGATTTGAGAAGGTAGGACTTCCTTCCCACCTGGGATGCTTGAGGTGGGTCAAGTGCAAGACCTCCTTTGGTGGGAGGCACGTCATTCTATAGCCCTATAAACCGAAAAGCATAACTTTTGACAGGGTAGTGGGGACAGAAGGGGGAATTAGAGAGGAAGAGGATTTATTCAAAGAGCAATTTGGGGATACCCTGAAGGGAGGGGGTGAAGGGGGAAGCATAAGAGGGTTTTCCTTTATCATAGAAAGGGTGGATTAGGGTAATGAAGTAGGGGATAAAGGGGATGGGAGGGTTCCAACGGCTTTGAGGGGTCATATTTTAGTGAGCTATAGATCACAGGGTTCGGTGATCTAGGGCAACTGTTGGGTTACTGAGAGGGGGGGTGAATCACTAATAGCATAATTATAATCCTTTTTCTCCAAATAATCCAAGTTTTATATCAATGTAGAATTATTATCCAATAATGAGCAATAAGAAATGAACAATCACACACATACACAGTACGCCAGTGTTTTACGTGGAAACCCAAATCAGGAAAAAACCATGGAATGATTTATCTTATATGTCTTGAAGAATTACATTCATTGGAAGCACCAACTTCCTTTGTTTTCCAACGGCAACTGGAAGGAGGCTCCAACCCCCTAGTTTATCAGGATACAACTTGAGGTAAGCTCCAACTCCCCAATTCTCTGGCTACAACCAGAAGGAGGCTGCAACCCCCTATGTTCTCCGGATACAACTGGAAGGTGGCTACAACCACCTGTCCTTGCCCCATCCAACCGCCTTGAAGTAAAAGTAGAATGATGGAACCACTGTCACACTATCACTGTGAGATATACCATTGTAAACATGTACCAATAAACTTCAACCATGCATCAACCATGCATCAACCTGTGCCTCGACCTGTAATCAACCTGTACCATAAACAATTGCATCAACCATGCACCAACCTGTGCCAAACAATATGTAATCAACATGTACCACAAACAAGTGAAACCAACCATGTACCAAGTATGTACCAATAATGTGTCAAGTACTCATCAACTATGACTCATCAATATGTACCAACATCATCAACTATACACCTCACGTATGTGTCAATTCATCAACTACTTGTCTCAACCATGTACCCAACTTGTACCTCAACCAAAATCCCTCATCAATTTCATCATCCAAATATGATTTGTAACTCTGTAATAGACCTGGTG
>SNQJ01S0069542.1:65673-85092 GCA_010110895.2 Picea sitchensis | reverse complement strand
TCTTCTACATCCAGATTTCCCTCATAAACTGGAATGTCCATTTTCACCTTTGCACTCATTCTTGCAACAACTTTAAGTAAGCGTTCAGTTGCTGCATCTTCTGCTGGGATTTCTTCTTCTCCATGTCCAGCATCATCTTCATCTTTGGACTCATTGATATCTCCTACATCAGCTTTGCGCCTTTGTGATGTCTCCATGTCCTCCATTCTGGCACGAAGATTACGCACTTCTATCTCCATGTCTGGATTCTGCACTTGCCTACCCCTACCTTTGGGCGTTTCCCTTTCTTCCTCTAAATCGGGTGATTGTCTATCTCTTCTCCTCGGCGGCATGGTGAAATTCTCCTTCTCCCTGATACATAAAGCAAAGAATCTTTTCTACGCTCTGATACCACTTGACGCAGGCACGCCCGCTAGGCACGTCCGCTCACAGGATCTTTTCCTCCTTCCTCGGAAGAACTGAAAGTTTCTTCTAATTCCCTATCGGGAAATTTTCCACCCACAGAAAACTCTTCATGAGATCTCCCTTTGTTCTATCGGGAAATCGGACTTCGCAGTTTCGCGAGTCCTGTGGTCGCGTGGTTTTGGATTCTCAAAACCCCGAACCTCGATGCAAGTCAACGCTGACCTTTCGCGTCCCTATCGGAGTTTCTCCTGTCGGGAATTTGGCACTCGCGATGTCCCAAACACTTCGCTTTTCCAAACCCCGAACCCCGATAAATATGCCACCGGTCCACCTCGCCGACTCCTCCGTGGCCCACTCCTTTAGCCTGTCGGGAAATCTTGTTTCAGAGTTTCGCGATTCCCGCTGCTATGATTTCCAAGAATCACAAAACGCCGATCCCCGATGCACGTAAGGGTTGACTTCTTCAACACCCATCACCTCCGTCGGGATTTTGGAGTTCACGAGTTCGCGAATCCAAATGCAATGAGTTTTGGGACTTACCTTTTCCCGAACCCCGATATGCTCCCCTGCTGCCTTAGCCTCCCGGGCTAAGCCTTATATCCACGTGACCGCTCCTTATATGACCGTAGTCATATTCCTCATTGGGGTTTCGTGGTTCGCGATTTCAAAATGCGTAAACACTTTGTCACTAGGATCCCCGATATCCCGATGACCCAAACACCGATGGACAACCTCCTTGTCGGGATTTTTCCCGATGGCCCCGATTTCTTCCACGTGTCCCCTCTGATGGACGGTCCCGATTTCTCCGAGGTTTCGAGACTTGTGATGTCCCAACTTTCTTGTCCTCAGGAACTCCGATTTCCCGATGCCGGATATCCCGATGCCTTCGATCTCTGCCACGCGTCCCAACGAATGGACGACTTTGATCTTCCCGAGATTTTTCCTATGG
Organism: Picea sitchensis; assembly: GCA_010110895.2. Lineage (NCBI taxonomy): Eukaryota > Viridiplantae > Streptophyta > Pinopsida > Pinales > Pinaceae > Picea > Picea sitchensis. The sequence goes on along the minus strand of SNQJ01S0069542.1, from coordinate 83,738 downwards.
AAATTCCCGATTTTCTGCTCTCGTGAACCCCGACTTCGTCAGATATTCTGACACGCGTCCCAAATGATGGACGGTTCAAATCGAATCTCGGACTTCGTCCAAACGCAAAGTTTAACCACTTCACTTGTGTGAACCCCGATGGGCTTCCGATCTCGCCCACGTGTCTTAACCAATGGACGGTTCTGATTCAGCCTCGGGATTTCGAGATCCTTGATGCCCGATGTCACAATTCCTTTGTTGAATTAGAACCCCGATCGCCGAAATGCCGACGGGATTTCGATAACTGCCACCTGTCTCCTCAAGATGGACGGCTCAGATTGACTCCGGGATTTTCACTATGAAAATTCCCAATCACTCGTCCTCGTGACTCCCGATTTCACGAATGCCGAAATCTCGATGGCCTCGCCTCTCGTCGGGACTTTCCTCCTCCCGTTCACGAAGCTTAAACTCTGTGCAACTCCTGGTCGATCCAACGGCTAACGAATATTTTTGTGAAGATCCTACGGTTCACCGTTCCTGAGCTTGAACTCCGGACGCAGCCGTAACCTCCTCGCTTCTTTGGTAGATCCAACGACTGGCGAAATTTCACCAATCCTCTCCACAAGATCTTGACCATCGATTTCTCCCTCCTTGAGGATTTCTTGGAAATAATTAAGTGCTCTTCTGCGCTCACTTGTCCTTCTGCACGCATTCCTTGCAACAACCTTTCAAACACCTCAAATGTTTTAAATCCTTCGACCCTGCGCACACCTGCAACAGTGGTCTCTCAATGCTTCTGGTCATATTCACAACTGAGACTTTCCTTAGCCTACACACTCCGTGCACAGCTCCTATAACCCAATTCCACTTCTGGGTGAATGAGAACAAGAGTTAAACTATCCGAGCCTTCTGTCAACGCACTCCTTGCGAACGACTTCAACTGCACTCCTTGCAGGAATCCTTGCTCAGATAGAGAAACAAATGAAACTCATTTCTTCTACTTCCTTTCAGACTTCAATCTCAACACATGAAATCATATACACAGCATAACAACAAATGCATAACATGAAGTAAACACTCATGAGCATAGCATTCAACATACATACACAGAGAACAAACACAACTCCATGAATTTGAATTAAACTCTTCTATTAATCCAAATAACTATACATGGGTGTTTCTGCACAACTCTCTGCTTCTCTTCTCTATGCTCCAGATTCTTCTAACTATTTGTGAATAATGTTACAATGCACAATGAGGGTGTCTATATCCCGTTTCCCTCTTTCTTCCTAAACTATCTAATCTAGAATTAAAACTCTATCTACCTGCATTAACTACTATAAATGCCTCCATCTACTTCAGACGAGAGCGTATGGCTCGAGGTCTGATTTCATTACACCAGGTGTGTCTCTTCTTAAATGAATTCATTTAAGATGGCGCATCAAAATCTAGGAAATTTCAAAAATTTGTGCTGGCGTTTGTCCAGCTGTCCACTTGCATTCTGTGCTGGCTCGCTTGCTGTGGGAGATGCTCCTGCATCATCATGCGTGACCCCTTTTCTCCAAATGTGAGTCTAGTTGACAAGCTATCGTCAGCCTGCATCCATCAACGAAACATGTCAGCGATAACAATCAACATCATAATATCTAATCATATGTACACATGTCATATCAACAACATTCAAACCATAAAAGTCCACTCCCTGACTTGATCCGGAGTCCAAGGAGTTTCATCGATGCCATCGACATCCTTTAATGTCCAGAGTCCTACACACTTAGGAGAAACCAATCAATAGCACATGTCGATGTAAATATAACAAAAATAACATATCATCAGATCCACAACATCTCATAATCATAATCAAAAGAGCCAATCATATAATGAACTGTATCACTTCCATGCAATTGTCCTCAAAGAATAAGTCAGCTGAGTGTGCGCAAGAGTGAGATGTTACAATTCATGCGTTAATTTATTTGGATGTTAAATTATTTGGTGTCATGGTGTATTAGGGGTTTAACGTGTTCAAATCATAGTGTATTAGGGGTGATTGTGTTAAGATTCATATGGATTAGGGGGTATATTATGTTCGAGGTCATGGTGATTGGAGGTTATTCTATATTAGGGGTAGGTGTGTTCATGATCATAAAGTGTCCGGGCGTGACTTAATTTTGTGTCATATGGGTTAAGAGTCAAAGTGTATTAGGGTGTTGGTGTGTTCGGGGTCACAATGTGTCCAATTTTTAGTGTGATAAGAGATTTAGTAAATTAAATAATTTGATATTAATGGGTCGATGTGGTCGATATGGTCAAATATGGTCAATATGACTATGGTCAAATGGTCCATATAGTCAAGGTTGTTAACCATAGACAATATGGGCAATAAATTTTAACCTTGATCAAGGGTTAATGACTAGTGATTCCAATTGAATTATGATGACTTATGTTCATTAATTGTCATCATTAGACAACATATGCTAATATAGATTAGTATATTAGAGAATTAAGGGTTAGTAGGTCAATGTTCTAGTTGTGGTCAACCATGGTCAATATGGCCAATTGATAAAGAGTTATTAAGGGTTAGTGTGTGAATAGGTAATTATTCCATGGATCATAAGACTCAAGAAGTATAATGTCATAGTGGGAATGGGGCGATTGTATCAAATATCATAAGGGTTATGAGATATAGTGTCCAAGAAATCAAAAGTTAAGATCTTATTGTGTTAAGGGTTCGTGTGTTTGGGAATCATAATGCATGAAATGATAATTGTATTAAGTGTCATATGTATTAAGGCTTATAGTGTATTAAGGCTTATAGTGGGTACAAGATCAAAGTGCTTAAAAGTTAATTATATAAAAAATTATAATAGTTAGAAAAGATTAGTGTGTTTGTGGTCATATTTCTTATAATATAAATTAATACATAATAAATAAGATTGATTATGACATGAGGAGTAAATATGGTTTTAAGGGATCATTTTTTTTAAGGGAATAGCCATATATTTGCTCGATCACCAATCAACTAAACCCTATTAACATATTTAAATCATGTTATTTATCTTCTACTATTACTTATTATTATTTTATATATATGTTTTATTATAATTATTTATTTTTATTTGTTTTAATTTTATAAGTTTGGTTGTTGATATGGTATTTGTCTTCGACAAAGAGGTTACTTTTTTTCTCATACAAGCGTATTGTTAGATGTTAGGTAGGTGTTTCCTTAAAAATAATAATGGACATTTAATTAATAATTTAAAAAGATTTTATTATAATCCGTAAAATATCCAAAGCTAAGATCATTGATTTATTATTTAAAAAGATTTTATTATGGTCCGTGAAATATCCAAAGCTAAGATCATTGATGATGAATATGACCATTTAGTTGGATAGTAGTTGAGAAAAAATATATTTTAAATATTTATTTTATAATAAATCACCCAAAATTTTGTAGTGATTTAAACTCATACATGGGAACAAAATAATAAAAGTAGAGAGGGATACAAACAAGCTTCACGTGATTTAAACTTATATATGAGAACACAATAATAAAAATAAATAATAAAAGTAGAGAGGATATAAATAAGTAACATGTCAACATTTAGTTTACATAGTAATGAAAAGTATTGGTGAGTTCATAATTTTATAATTTTTATTTTTTTATGAGTTAGAGAAATAGTATGATAGAGAATTATTCTTTGTTCAAAACAATAAAAGATATAATGTTAAAATGAAGGTATACATACTTTATTTTTTTTGGATTTGAACTTGTAACTTTTTAAAAGGAAATATATGTTTTAACCCATTAAACTCACTTAAGTTACATAACCCATTTAAATTTGATTTTCAATATCAATTTATTAAAGTTTAATATTTATGATTTTTTTTTTTATAATTATAATCAATTTAAATTTGGTTTTCAATATATTTTTAATAATTAATAATAAAAATATTTTTCACAACCATGATTTAGAGAAATGTAGTATTCTAACATTTAAAAAAACAATTTATTCAAAATTTAATGATTGATTGGTGAAATTTTTCTCGATTATATTTAATTTGATTTTCAATATATTTAAATAATTGTTTCTTCTAACTTTTTGAAAAAAATATATTTAAATAATTATTTCTTCTTACTTTTTGAAAAAATATTAATTTATTCTGATGACTAGTTGAAAACTTTTTCAATTATATTTAATTTAACTTTAATTTTCAAAACATTTTCGAAAAATTATGTTAATTTTTAGTATATTTTTAAAAATAAAAGTGATGGGGAGAGTTTCCCAATTATCGATTTTCAGGATTTTCTAACACATCAGAATTCCTTAGAAATGATACTAAGGAGGATTTTGAAAGCATGACGATCCATTTTCAACTCATTTAATGAGAATAAGGATTTGTTTGATTGCATGATTAAGCGAAGATTGAGGAAATTTTTGGATGGATTCTCAGGAAAAAGTCTTAGTAGGGTGGCACTACTCTTACGATTTGGACATTGAAAAATTATTGGAAGCACAAATAGTTTTCCAATGGTGATTGGTAATAAAGTTAGTACAAGTGGTAGGTAACGTAAAATGGTTGTGATTGATTATAGTATTTAATAACTTCTCTAGTTGGTAAAGTGACTTATTGGGACAATTAGTGATAGATCATTCCTAAGACTTTGGTACCTTGAAAGTTTTTCACTTGTAGCGTACAACATTGAAATAATCCTCCTTGACCATTGTAGAATTTTTTTTAGGACTTTGGTGATATTTTTGGTTGGTGATAACCTTTAGTCAATATTATCATTCTTAAGTCTTTGGTACCTTGAAAGTTTTTTACTTGTAGCGTATTGAAATAATCCTCGTGGAACATTGTAGAATCCTCCTCATTGAAATAATCCTTTAGTCAATATTATTAGGATAATATTTCAAATAATTATAATATTTAATTATAGTGGTTTATGTTTGTTTGCATTTACATATTAAATTGTAATTAGTGTATTTCTTCCAAATTGTTTAGAAAGAGAGCATATTTTTCTTTATTTCTTTTAAATTGTTTAGAGAGAACATGTCCCCGGGATGGATTCCAATGCTCTTTGCATAAATGTATGAAATTATTTTTTTTAGTAGTTATTGTTATGTTTAATTTGCTAAGTTTTTCTTAGCACTATTGCATGCTTTCCGAAATGCATAGGTATCTTCAATTGTTAATGATACAAGCTAAGGAAAAGCATGGATCAACATTAATGCGATATTAATGAAGAGAGTTACTAGATAATGGAGAATCGTGTATGAATAACATGTATAATATATTTGTATCAAAAACTTTATTAATTTGGAACGTGTTTTAGGATACAAGTTGTAGAATTTGATGTGATAACATCTTCCTTCATTTTAGTACAAACATTGCCTTAATTTTAGTGTCATAGTTTGTGTGTCACTTTTCACATGTGATTTTATTTATATAAAGTGACATATTATTTCTATAATGATATTGATCAAATTTTGTTTCGAATTAATACTCCTCTTCTTTAGATAAACATACTATATAATGAACAAGGTTAAATGTTTTACGATTTTGACCTTTTTTGGTTTGTTATCATTGAGATCCAACCATAAAATATTTGTTGAGATTGCAATTTTGGATTGTTGGAATCATTGCTTTTAATGCAAAAATGGATGCAACACCCTCAAATACCCATGATACAACCCGATTTTGCAAAGTTGATGATTGATATCTACAATTCCATTAATCTAAAATAATTCTGATTGGATTTCAAGAAAAATATGTTGATTTCCTTTCCCATTATTTTGAATGGCCTGAAAAGAATCAATTCATAAAATGTTTACACTAAACCCTTTTTCATTGAAAGGATATGCTAAAGATAAAAAATTTATAACTATAATGGGTGCAACTACTATTATTAGGTAGGGATAACTTTAAATATAATGAGAGAAGTAATTAGTACTTAGTTATGAGATATAGTCTCCTGCATTAATATAATGGTTTATTGGTGTGAGATGATTATTTGTATCTGTTTGATCTTTCCTCTCTCTCTCTCTCTCTCTCTCTCTTTTATGTATATGTACATGTGTATGTAAATAAAATAGGAATAATAATAATGTCATACATTTTTTTCACAAGGAAAAAAACCATTATCTTTCTATTATTTCTAATCAAAGATAATATATCTAGTACATAACTTCTCTTGTTTCAGTTAGATAGGTTATCCAAGCTGATACAACAACTACTAAATCTCAGTATTCAATTAGGATGATATCAACATTCCTTTCCTCAGACACTAATAATAAAAAAACATGACTACCTATCCTCCCATGGTTCAAAGACAACCATACTAAAATAGACTTGAAGATTCATAGAAACAAAGATTTCCAAATCTTCCCAACACAACCACACAGAAGCAAAACTGACATAAAAGATTATCTAAGACAGAGACAAGGGACATGATTCCATGGAATAATGTCATACATTTATTTTATATCATTTTGGAGTAGTTCTTGCGACTATAGTAAATCTTTCTCTTTGGGTAATTAACTTATGCATTCCAAAGAGATTGATGTCATCTTTTTTTAATGATTTTGGTCTATACAACAAAGCAACATAGTCTAACATAGGATATTAAATTACTCAAATATATTTCACATGTTATGAAAATACCTTTTGGTTAAGGCATTGCAACTTGAGTATCTATTCTACCAATTTTTTCTAAAAATTGCACTGAAACCCAACTATATTAAATGCTCTCTTGTGTAAGTTGATCCATAAGGGTGAATATGTATAAAGAAAACTTTACACTTTCATAAGGTGAATAATAACACCCCCACTTTACCCCTGGAGATGGGNGATTCCATGGAATAATGTCATACATTTATTTTATATCATTTTGGAGTAGTTCTTGCGACTATAGTAAATCTTTCTCTTTGGGTAATTAACTTATGCATTCCAAAGAGATTGATGTCATCTTTTTTTAATGATTTTGGTCTATATAACAAAGCAACATAGTCTAACATAGGATATTAAATTACTCAAATATATTTCACATGTTATGAAAATACCTTTTGGTTAAGGCATTGCAACTTGAGTATCTATTCTACCAATTTTTTTCTAAAAATTGCACTGAAACCCAACTATATTAAATGCTCTCTTGTGTAAGTTGATCCATAAGGGTGAATATGTATAAAGAAAACTTTACACTTTCATAAGGTGAATAATAACACCCCCACTTTACCCCTGGAGATGGGGTGTCGAGGGAGGCAATAATGACAATGACCACCTGAAAAGAGGATGAGAGGTCCTATGTTGATGGGACAAGGGACATAATACTAAGGTAAGTTTGGATGGTTCTAGGCTCTCTAGAATTGATGGTTACTTTCACTCGTTACAACCAATTCTATCAAGCAGTACCTTGGAAATCACAAAAGACCATGGAAAGAGCCCCCCATGAATGACATTACTTGACAAGTGATGAGCCAAAGAGATCATGATCATAACCAGTTCTATGTAATGAATTGGGTGAGAAGGAATACAAAGATGGAGGAGTCAATGGTCTAAATTCATATAGAATATTGGTGACGGTTGTGGTATTAAATTGAGGTTGTAAGGGCCCTTTCTAGCTCCATGGATTACAAAAAACCTTGGTTCTCAGAGATAACTACCACCATTCGAGCAAGTTGTTTTCAGTTCTGCAGTTTTACAGTTTCAACCTATTTTATTTATTCAATAGAAGTTATTGTTCAATGGATATCTGTTTTTTTTCTCTGTGTCTTTGTGTTATTGTATCCAGTCTGTTATTCATTTCATTCTACTCATAAATCCAGATCAACGCGACAATTTAGGTATGCAAACCCCTCACAACAGAAGCAGGGCAAAGATGTCCCCAACCCGCAGAAAAAAGGGTGGAGCAAGGATGGATAACCTCAGGACAACCAATCCAAACCACAAACAAAGAAGGACAATGGGAATATAAAGAAAGACATTGGGAAATGGTGTGAGTTCCATAAGATCCCCTGACATAACACATCTGAATGCCGATCGAAGGAGTCATTGGTGGTCAATGTGAAATCCTATGAATCAGATGCAGATTTCGACTCTCAATCCGAACCAGAAAAAGGGAGATGGATCATTGATGCAGAACCCAGTGCCACCGTTGCTACCACCAGCAAGGTCCATCCCAACAAAATTTATGAACCATAGGAAGGTGAGCACCTATTTCATTAAGAGATGTGCGTGAAGGGTACTCCGTTGCACTTCATTGTTGATATCGATAGCTAGAAGAAACTCATCTCAGTGGAGGCCATCAAGTGGTTGGATCTGCCGACAACACCACAACCACAATTGTACACTATAGGATGGCTCTGCCAAGGGAGTGATCTCTGCGTCTAAAGTTTGTGATGTTATTTTGGGACAACCTTATTTATGGAAACATCATGTTGTATATGAGTCCAGGCCTCATAGTGTTATTATTACTTTGGACAGGAAATTATACAGGATACCCAAGGTAGTCCAATCTACTGCCATTTCCTTGATCTCTGTCAAGCAATGCAGGAAGACCATCTCTCAAACCGAGAAGTTTGTCTTCTTCGTGATTCATACTCAAAGTGAATGAAAGGTTGCAACCACATCCATGGCCTCCACCACAGGTCTCTCCACGCAACAAAAGCAAGTGGATAAGGTCATGGAATAATACAAAGACATCTTCTCCTTACCCACTGGGGTACCTCTGTATTGTTAGTTCAAGCACTCAATCGATCTGACCCCTGACACATCGCTACCCAATGGGCCAGTCTATTGCCGCTCTCTGTCATAAAACGAGAAAATCAAGTGCCATATCCAAGAGCTGCTTGAAAAGGGGCACATTTTCCCAAGCTCGCCAGCTTGTGGAAACCCAATCATGCTTGTGCAAAAGAAATATGGGACCTAGTGACTATGCATTGATTACCGGGCCTTGAATAAAATCGCAGTTAGGAATCAGTACCTAATTCCCTGAATTGACGATCTCCTTGACCAAATCAAGGGGAAATAATACTTTAGTAATATTGATTTGAATTCCAGCTACCACCAGGTACCAATAGAGCAGACCAATGTATGGAAGACTACCTTGAAGTCCAAATAAGGTCTTTTTGAATGGATGGTCATGCCCTTTGGCTTGAAAAATTCCCCAACAACTTTCATGAGGATGATGGGCGATATCTTGCGACCTTTCACCAATTATTTTGTGGTGGTGTATTTGGATGACATCCTCATATTCAAAAAGAATTGGGTGGAACACTTGCAACATATTCAACAGGTTTGGCACACTCTGTGACAACATACACTATATGCAAATTTGGAAAAATGCTTTCACTGATTTTCATCTACAAGACGAGTTGTTGTGCCATTTGGTCCATCTCTGCGTTCCATCAAGTGAGTGAGTGAAGTTGATTTGGGAATCTCACTATAGTTGGGTAGAAGGAAAATGCAGTGTAGAAAATACAGTGGAAGTTTTGCAACAACATTTCTATTGGCCAAAACTCCGACAGGATGTCAACAAGTATATTAGGTCCTGCACAACCTACGCCATTTCCAAACTGACCATTAAAAAACAATGCATGTACACCCCTCTGCTTACTCCTGGTAGGCCTTGGGAATCCATCTCGATGGACTACATATCAGGCCTTCCTTCAACCAAGTAGGGAATGAATGTGTTTTCGTGGTTGTTGATTGATTTTCCAAGATGGAGATTTTGGTCACCTGCAAGAAGAGCATCAAAACAGAGGCCACTGCCAAGCTCTTCTTTGAACGAGTGTGGGTACATTTTGGGATACCAAAAAACATTGTCTCAGATCAGGATAGTCGGTTCCTCATCACGTTCTGGTCAATCCTCTAGTGACGATTGGACACCAAGCTCACCAAATCCATGACCTTCCACCCCCAGACAGATGGCCAAACCAAGGTCATCAATAGGATGATCATGCATATCTTTCACATGTACAATTCCAAGCATCCACGCACATGGGATAAGAGTCTTCCCTATGTTAAAAACAGTTACAACAGAACCATACATATCTCAACCAACCACAACCCCTCTCAGGTGGTGTTGGGATTTCAACCATTGGGTCCCACTAATGTTGCACTACCCCTTGCGTCCACACAGGTATAATCATCCCATGCGCAAAATAAAGCTGAAAAAGCCACCCTGTTCATTGAACGAATCCAACACATCCACCAATAGGTTTAGGATATTTTGCAAAAGTCCAATTCCAAGTACAATCAACACTAGGTTCCACCCAAGTTTAAGGTGGGAGATAAAGTTTAGTTGCACTTGCATAAATAATGCCTTACATAAATAATTCCTTACAAAACCCCATCAAAATCTTCGTCCACTCTGCTATGGACCTTACACCATCACCAAGGATGTGGTTGAAAATTATTTTTAGCTCAACATTCCCCCCTTCCTTGGCTTGCACCCAGTTTTTAATGTGGAAATCCTTCGGCCATACTTTCCACCCTTATTGAACACCTTAGAGATAGCAGAACAATTGACACTGACATAGCTCAACCATGACTGCATGGAATATGAAACTATTGATCATATCATGGACACATAGGTCAAGGTAAATCACCAACATAAGTTTCAGCTTTATCTTGTTGTCAAAGCGGGGCAACTTCCTCACCAAGGCAAGTGGCTCACCCAGGGCCAAATTCAAAAGAAATTTCCTCATCTGATGGGGGAACTCAATGCAATGGAGACCATTTATTCCTAAGGAGGGATGATTGATCCAGGTGGATATTAGTGGCCACCCACCTCTTCCAACTAGCTCACATACAAATTTCATCTTGGCAGTTATAGTTTTCATCTTGGTAGTTTTTTTTCTAGCTTTCTGGGTCCTAAACTTCCAGGTTTGTTTTGAGGCCCTAAACAACATTTTTTGGGCCCGCCACAGTCACACTATAGACAAAGTTAGAGTGTGATGACATAATGTGTATTCCTTGGATAAAAATTTCCAATGGGCCATCGTGTGCCTAAAATGGAGATAGTATGCAAAAGTTACGACCCTAGGAAGTTGATGCACCAACTTACCCCATCGGGGCCCACATGAATTTTGGTGCTTCATTTCCTAGGGTTAGGTTTTTGGATGTATAGGATTTTCTGTTTACTTCTTGATTCTAAAAATACTTGGAGGCCTCAATGTAATTTTCTCATATGAATGCGCATAGCCACCACATCTCTTCTCAGATATTAGCTACCACCATTCAAGTAAGATTGTTTTCATTATGCATTTTACAGTTTCAACATATTTCTTTATTGAGTAGAAGTTAAGTTCCACTGTATCTCTGTTATTATTCTTTGTATATCTGTGTTTCATTTTATTCCGCTCATAAATCCATATTATATTGTTTGGGAGGAACAAATACATGTGAAAGGATAAACAACCCAAGATTTGCAACATCTATTTTAGACTTGGAAATCATACAACTGTTACCACAAAAAGAGAATTTGGTTCCAACATCGGGGACATGAATGGAAGATGATCAAGCATCATACAAAGCTTAGTTGTAACATGTTTGGTATTTACTTTGCATGTGGATAGAAGAGGGAAGTCATCACTACCTTTCAACAATTAAACCGAGTTTGGTGTGTACTTAAACCTTTTTTTCTCTTAGCTCATACAACTTTTTGGATCTCCTAGTAGAGTTTTTTTGGTTAGTATTGATATCATACTTTGGTTCACTAGAACTCTCCATTGAATCAATAGAAGGAGATGTGTTTTCCAATTTAGGAGAAAACTTAGTTGATCTGGTTTCCAACTTTTCAAAAAAGGAGCATATGGAAGTGTTCCTACGTGTCTTTTCTATATCACCTATTGGATTCTTGACTGCAGTGGGAGGTATTAGACCATCAAATTTGGGTATTCGATCATTAATATAATGGGATAATGTGACATGTAAAGGGTTATTCTTCAACCATTTACATTTTAAACAACCACATACTACTGGCATGTCATACGAGATATCCAATTCATGGTGTAATACCATTGAGCTAGGCTGCATGTTTCTAGAAGATGGTATCTTACAATTGGCAAGGTAAAGCAGTTATCCATTTTCACCAAAGATTTACCTGCGATATATTTCTCCTGATAAGAGCTCGTGGAATTTTTATATTGGTGGAATATATTGAGCATCTGAACTCGATCTAGAATCATGATCCTACAAAATTCAATGAATAATTATTCAAATGCATGTGCATAAATGACATAAATTCAATAAAATAAATGAATTATAAATAAAATATAGACTTGAAGCGACGGGGGAGAATTTGATGAACTTGCAAGGATAATAAATAAGTTGGAATATGAATAATTGGCCATTTGATATTATAACCTTTTTTTGGTGCATTTGAACCAAAACCATATTCAACACACAAATGAATTCTTAAATGAAAGTTTGCGAAGCATAGAACAATCTATCTTCAAACAAAATTTCAAATGGATTTTAAAAGTTATTGGTGCTCTTAATTAGTTACAGAAGAATCAGTGCATCTATATATAAGTAGGCACTGGTGCATTGAATTATGAAAAGCATCGAAGTGTCACCTCCATTATTGTCTCTAGAAAGAAAAATCTCTACAAAATTTAATTGCGAAGGTTTACATTCCTGTTATGTCAATAAAATTGACACCAATGCATTTGTAGGTCTATAACGCACCAAACACCTAAATTATGTAATGCATTGAATGTATAGCAAAAAAAAAGCTAAAATCATAAATATATACTTTTCATGATTGTTTTTATATGTACCAAGCGCACCGGTGCGCTTTAAAGCTTATCTTTGCTTTAAATAGAATCGATGCTCTTTAAAGCATATAGGTGCACTAAACTATATAGCACACTGAAAATATGTTAAGAAAATAGCGCTCGAGTTTATCATCAACATGCCAAAATATAAAGCGAAACAACGAGCATGAATTTTCATTTTTTGAAAAGTATGTGTTCATAAATGAAAACAATATTCATTATTTCATCATTTCATTTTTTTGGAAAAATTAAGAGGGGAGATTTGTGCAAGAGAGATTTTCCAGCAAAGACTTTGTAGTGGGTTGAGTTTTTTGAAGAGCCAAATTTGGAAGGGATCACCATAGGCCACATACAAATCTGCAGAGGAGAAATTTCAGGTTTGTGATTTCATTCTATTGATCATCTCAATTTGTCACTATTTGATTCAAACTATTTTTAATGCGTTCTAAAAAAAAATACAAGGGTTTCATAGTTTCTTCTGGTACTGGAAGCCCCAACTTTCTTGGTTCCACTCTCTATATTTCACATGGGGATTTTCCTTTTTTTAAGCTATATATTTTTATAGGGTTTTTTAACTTGCATAAGGGGTGTTTAGTATCCGTTGCAATGGTATAACTCATTGCATTGGATCTGAAACCCTATCGCTATAATATTTTTTTCAAAAAACTATTTCATAGTGTACGATGCACATAGTACAATAATGTCTCACCAGTGCTCATATTTATGTCAACAACATCGATTATTTTAAAATATAATAACTAATGATTTTAATATCATATGCGCATGGATTAGTCGATGCAAAATATGTAGTAATGAGCACCGATGCATAAAAGTGTGTTGAGCACACCAAGTCATATTATTTCATTACACACACCGAAATATTATGTTATAAAAATACTTCATAAGTTCTATATATTATGATTTCTGTCTTTTTTATTATAGAATATGGTTGATAGAAGTTCAAGGAAAACAACTTATCGCAACAAGTGTGATGTTATCTCATCCCAACAAGAGAACAAGGCAAGTCCTTTAAGTTTTATTAAAAAAATAATTGTGTATTTCAGTTATCAATAGGTTTAAATTAATGATGTGTATTGGTTAATATATGTCATGCAGAGAAAAAAATGAAGAAACTCGGTAAGATGGTTCAAAATCTAAGTGTAAAAGAGCGTAAAATATTTATGGAAATGTTGCAAAAAGAGGAATTGGGTGGATCACAAGGTAATCAACATGAAGTTTTTCTTTAACTTTTTGCTAAAAATGAATTCCTTAACATTCATTTCTAAGAAGTTTTAAACACTCAATTTCACATTTTTTTAATGTTATGCAAGGACCGCTTGTGAGGAAACAAAATGTGATTCTAATATAACAAAATTTATGAAGGATGTAAATGATGGTGACAACTTGGTCATTGATTCAGTTGGAGTGGTGCTTGAAGTTAATGGGAGGGGCAAATTGTTTTACAAAACTTTGAGGGATATAGTGGAAATAACATATAGACGTACTTTCCACGTACAATACAAAAATCAATCCAATGACTACAAGAATCAAGTTATACATAAACTACAGGAAGAGTTTCTAGTACAAAGGTCAATGAGACCCATGAGACCTTCAATAACAAAAAAATATAATTTAACAAAAAATAATCATTTAAAAGGTATTATTACTAAACATGTTTTTCTATAATATGTTCCAATAGTTACCAAATTAATTTGTTTTTCTATATTTACTTTCATTTCCATTTTAAAAAAAATGTGCTTTTTCATTTTTTAGGAAGATTATGAAAATTCCTAGCGACAGACGAGGGGAAAGACAATGCATCCTGGTAGGGATGTCCAAAAAAGTGTACAAGAAGATGGTAAAATAAATGAACATAATTAAATCACAGGAGGAGGAATCCCATCAACAACGTGAATCATAAGTATGCAATCATTCATTTATTATTTTATGTATATCAAATTTAAATATCATATGAAATACAATTTTCAATTTCTTTGTTGCAGAAAATAATAAAAAATGGAACCCATTCAACACATAAGATAAGATGACAAGGAAGAAAAGGGTTGATCACAAATTCTGTGAGTATTTATGTTTTTGGCCTTACTTAAGATTTCATATTTGTTGTGATATTTATATTTAAATAATAAATTTACACTCGTCCACAAATGTCTTCTAATAGGTGTTAACATACATAGAAGAGACAACCAATGAATTGATCAACATTGGGTTAAGTAAGGGTTGTGAGTATATGTAGAAGTATCAATGTTTAATTGAACACTTTGTAAGTAGCTATGTTACTTAACTTCCCTTGTTTTATAATTAATGGAATAATAAGAAACATTATATTAATTATATTGACTATGCTTTTTCAGGGCGTATTAAACATGCAACAAATGAAGTATGGAGGGCAGCCAACAAAAAATATTTTGATACACGACATGTGGCATGACTTCTAAAGCATATGTGTTGTTTATAAATTTACTTGTTACACTTTATTTTTATGTTTTTAGATGGAACATGAATGGGCGGACCATAAAAAAACAAGTAAATGAAGAAAACATTAGTTTAAATAGTCAAAGTAGAATATCTCCTACAAGTGATGAAGAAATGAGGCATGCATGCAACTCGAGTGATGACAACAGTTCAAGTGATAAATGAAAATCAATATAATTGAATGCTATTGCAAGTTGTATGTTTTGGAATATTTGTTTGTGGAAATCACAGATTTTGTTTAATGTACTCGACATAATGTCCCAATTGCATGAGGACATGTTACCAATAAGTGTAATGATTACATATTTGTTTTATTTTGATTATTGTGGACCTTTACGTTATCCCATTTTGTATTACTATGAGTCTCTTATTCATATATAATAAAATGGATTTCTTATTTTATTGCATTGTTGAATGTTGTGTTGATTAATTAATATATGGCTGATTTACATTGCTACAAATAACTGAGGTGTAAATCATTGGATAACACATTAACGCAATCATTATATCAAAACACAATAACAAAAATATAAAAACAATATTATTACAATTTTTTTTTGATTTTGAGACGATTAATAGAGAAATTGTGAATTTTTTTTTAATATATATATATATATATATATATCAGTGCACTATATTCTTTTGAAATCACTAAATGATGTGTGGTATAAAGTAGACAACGATTTTTTTTTTTTTTTTATCAATATGCACCAGTGCTCATTAATTAAATAGAAGCATCCGTGCTAACAATTGTGAAAAAACATTGTTACTTTAAACGAAAAAACGTACGTTTGATTATATTATTACTTCAAGCAACATGATATATGACTAGTCACACCTGTGTTTTACATATAATATACACACTTGTGCTTTATATATAATATATGCATATATTCTTTAATTATAAGATACACACCGATGCTTAGTAACAAAAAATGGTGCCAACATCTCACCTCAAATTATGGAAATTTCACTATCCTTCCATGGACGTGGTAGTACATGAACCAGTGCGACCATCTGTTAGCACGTGGGAGTCACACTCTGACTGTTAAGAGTGTAAGCCCAATACCCATCAAAGTATAAAATATATAACAAATGGATGAAGGACTCTTAATGTCATTCACAGTTTACTCCATGAAATACATACAAGAAAAATAGGGTTTTGAATAACTTTAGTCAAGGCTTTAGAAACAAAGGAAAAAGACTTCTATTATCCAAAAGATCCCAAGTCTTGGTACATACAATCAAAAATATATTACTGTTGCATAAACAGTCTAAAAGTATGAGCCTCTATACATCCATTCAAACTTGAAAAATTAAATCAATATAAAAAGGTGGATCGACAAGAAAGAAAAAGAAAGAAAGGGAGGGCAACAAACTACAGATCAGTAGGCTACACCATTGGGCAATGGAGTCACACAAACACCCTGAAGCTAGAAGGCAATTGAAGAGCATATCAAAAAAATGAATTATAAGATGACAAATGGAAAACGGATAAGTTAACATAAAGTATATCATCCATTGAACAAAGATCCTCTTTGCAAAACAAATGAGAAGGCTACTTGAATAATTACAATGAGTTATAGGCAATCACAACAAACTCTTTGCTGCCCAGGAATATATAAATCAAATACAACCATTGATCCTCAAAAGATACAATTCATTCAAGTAAGATAGAAATGCATAAGAACAACAAAGATAACACACTATTATATAACTAATCTCATGAATCTTCAATGGCAAAAATGCTGGTTACAAAACATGCCCTCAGGCTTACAAATGAACAACTAGAAATGCTCCTCAAGCTTTCTCCTCTCTTGGATCACAAATCCAACCCTTTTCTCATAAAAAACCCTGTCATTTATATTGAATAATCTCTATCTACCCTAAGGAGGTCGAAACCAAGGAGTTACATAGGATTCTCCTCCATTTAGGAGTCTTGTTACAAAAGATTCCAACAAAAGCCTAACAAATTCCTATTTTTTTGGGATTTTGTCTATGATGATAAATTCCTTTTGAAACAGGTCATCCTAATTGATATGGAAATGGAACACATGTCCCTCATATCCAAAAAAATCCTAGGAGATAATTCGAACCTTCCTTAACAGGTGTTAATCTCCAAACAAGGCAAATATCCAACAACTATGCAAAACAAAGAGTTTGCAACGCGTTGGTGTTTTAATTATATCTATCGAATTACAAACTGGGTTAGGCTGAAATTAGGACATCAAGTCAATGCCATTATCATGATCCTCCACAAAAAATTTCAGAAAAACCCACATCATCGTTTTGGATTTATGATCAAATCTGTAAAAGAAGCGGCTACAAGAAATGAGTTCGCAGTGCCAAAAGGAAAAACCATCCAAAATCATTTTCTCGACCTTCAAATAGGATGAAAACCATCAAGGAGTACATGATGGTCCTAAGGCTGTTGTGGATGTTGATAAGTCTGAACGTGAGTGCCTGTAATGTATCCAAGCTACAACACTCCTCCTTAACTAGTTTGCAACGCTAGTTCGTAGTGCCAACTCAAATATAGCTTGCACACTTCGAGGAGTCTGTTAGTTGATGGTATGACATAATCCTTGGAGAAATGGTTAAATTATAGGCTCTGAAAACCATAAATCCTCCTTCACATGATCAATCTTATGTGTTAGCACCATCTATAAGAGCATTGGCGTGTAATATTTATAGGAGTACCACAACTACATAAAGCACAACATGCATCGTGTTAGAAAAACAGGACCACAGAGCAATAAAATAAAACAAATGTGGAAATAAAACACAGAAGATACACAATACAAGAGAGACATA
>SNQJ01S0069542.1:55488-65571 GCA_010110895.2 Picea sitchensis | reverse complement strand
CTCTCTCAGAATAAAATACTTGCCAACCTCTATAGCCGCAATACATTTCCCTCATAAAATAGGGTTGCCTTCTAGGGCAAAAAACCCTAACATAATCTCTATCGTTAGATCTGCGACCTTATAATGAACGGTCCAGATTTACAATGAAATTACAATATACTTTTACAAGGAAATTTTTTCTTCGGGGGCTTCACCCCAGAACCCCCATTAGGGGACGCTTCCCCTGAACCCTTGCTGGGGGCCCACTTGCCCCCAGACTCCCCAACCAGGGGGATAGCCCCCCCGGACCCCGCAGAGGGGGTACCCCCCTCTACACTCCCCCGCGTGGAAGAGTGTACATACTTTTGGGGTGTAAATACTTCATGGGGTATAAACACGACTGAAAGTAAAAGACCTCTAAATTAGGAATATAATCAGGCTCCACAACCAACACATCATTGCGTACAATAAAAATAAAGCACTGGTGTTTCATGTAATATAAAATATGGTACCGATGCATAATAATTTTAAGAGCACTGGTCCTTTCTTATTATTTTTGCACACCAGTGCATGTTACTTAAAAACACACCGATGTACATTTCTTAAGAACACATTGGTGTTTTTTTTACCAATAAAAGGACTAACAAAAAAACCTCCACTACAACCTCCACCCACCCAGTTTTTTTAGTTATATGGAATATCCGATAAAACCTCCACTAAAACCTCCACCCACCTAGTTTTTTTAGTTATATGGAATGTCCCATAAAACCTCCACTAAAACCTCTGTTTGGAATAGAGAAGGTTGTAGCAGAGTTTTTTTTGAAATTTTTTCCAAATCTTGTAACACTAAAAACCTCTGCAAAAACCTTCACTACAAGGTGTTCTCCTTGTAATGAATATATCCAATACATGATTCATAAGGAGGAATCCATCCTTATTAATAGACAGCTAGAAAACCCTAATGTTAACTACCTTGTGGAACTTCTTTAATGAGCCAATACTACATTTATTCAATACTAACTACCTAAGGGGCCTTATTTAGCAATACCGAACATAGTGAATCCAATCCACTTTACATTTAATGGACACTATACCTACACTATTGTTAACTCTAGTGGCACTTTTGACCCCATTACACCCCTAGGGTAGATCCCACTATTCCACCCCCCTTTGAAAAAAATTACCCTCAACACTTGCAATAATGATGTACAATGATAAACTAGGGTTCCATGTATGGGTAGCAACCACAAAAATAAATTAGTTCATGAGACTAGGGTCCAATGTACACGTGCTATCCTTAACATTGAAGTAGTCCAAGAAATTTCTCCATTAACTTGGGTTGCATGTCCAAATGTTGATGTGAACTCCTAATTGATGAAGCATGTGCTCAATGAATGTATAATTATTGTGATTCAAATGCCCAGCATGATCATGTGGATCGAAATAAATAGAACTATCCATATATAGAATAAAATCCATATATAATGTAAAAGGTTTGGTGTGGATATTGAAGGAACACTACCACCGGAGAATACATAAACTAAAAACTAGTAGTTATAATAGGCTCTTGACTTCCCTCAACTATGGTCATTTTATATGGTGGAGGGGATTCATCAAAGTGGATATGGAAGTATTTGTCTTCCTAGGAATGACAATTGTCCATATACCATTAATCACAAGCCTCCTGTAAATCATACCAAGGATAATATGTCTAGGCTATACTCTCTTGTGGCGAAAGTATAGATCTCGCAAACGATACGATATTCTTGAAATTTTTGAAAACACTCCTCAATATCTATACACTTTTGGATCATGGCCTATAGGGTTCTGAACTCTTCCTCACTGCTCATGTTTCTCAACATTTCCATTCTTAGGTTCCACTAGATTGTTGAGGCATTGCATTTTAAATGGCCCTAACATCCTAAATGTTGATAAGATTTGTTATTATGACCCCAATATATAAATGGTAGAAACACTTTGATCTAATGGAACGAGTCCTAATGAATTTAGGTTCATAAATAGAGAGATAATTGGGATGAAATAATTTCAACCTGAAATGGGTGTAACTTTAATGATACTACATTGATTCCCTATTATAATCCCAATTTTGAAATACCATGGTTACTCTGCTTCTGTTGGAATTTTTCTTGGTTTCAATATGGGTATTCTATCAAAATATATTTGTTCTACAATATCCATCGTTATCATGGGAAAAAATCCCATAGAATAGTGGAGTTTAAATCAATGATATATTCACTTCTTGGAATTCGAATTGAATGTTTTTTTTTTTATTTATTTATTTTTTTTTTAAATTGTTTTTTTTTTTCAAGATGAACTCATATATATAATTTTTTTCTTGATATTTTGCACAAAAATATTAAAAAATGGACCTAAGTGTCCAAACCATACTTTTCCTTGTGAAAAATTGCAAAAGAAAAAAAAAAACTTCTTTTTGACCCAAAAAAGAGATCTTAGACTAATTTTTATTATCCTTAACCCTTGAAATTGAATAAAAAACAATATATAAAAAATTCTTAGTGCTTTACTCAATATCAGAACCCTTAAAGAAATGCAACATTGTAGAATGGTCCTTTTATGGAAGGATCAACTCTTGTAGGATAAATTCTCGTTGACTTGCCGCTTCTAGGGGGAAACCTCTTGATGCGCTAAGGTTCGATAAAATATACTCCAATAGATTATTCATAAGTAGGACTCCATGCTTATTTATAGGTATATATAAAACCCTAATTCTAACCACCTAGTGGATCTTGTTTAATGAGGGCACACTACGTTTATTCAATAATAACTACCTAGTGGGCCTTATTTTATAATAATAAGCATAGTGGACCTAGTCCACCTTTCGTTAGACGAAAACCATACCTATAATATTATTACATAGT
Source organism: Picea sitchensis (assembly GCA_010110895.2). Lineage (NCBI taxonomy): Eukaryota > Viridiplantae > Streptophyta > Pinopsida > Pinales > Pinaceae > Picea > Picea sitchensis. Next base: position 62,692 of record SNQJ01S0069542.1, on the reverse strand, counting down.
TGGACTTTTGTCTCCCATCGTACCCCGAGGGAGGATCCCACCACCAACCCATTAAAGCACATTTCCCTTAACCCTTATGTCCCGTGATGTCATCATTGACTTACACATCATAACAATCAAACTTTGTGACCCATGATGTAATAACCCCATTAATATACCTTAAATCCAGACACACTAATTACTTTAATACATTATGACCCTAAGCACACCAACCCTCTAATACACCATGAACTCGAATAATTTAACCACCAACATGCTATGACCTTAACCCTTATTATCCCTAATGGAATCACCCCCTAAAAAAATATTTCCCATGACTAATATTACCCATAATGTAATCACCTCCTTAGTACACTATAACTATGGACATGCTAACCACGTTAATACAACACCCCATAAATACACTATGAACCCAAATAATCTAACCCCCTAACACACTATGACCTTCAATCTCTATAATACTTATTGTGATGACCCATTAATAAATTATGGTGTTTAATAAACTGACACCTTAGTATACCTCGAACTCAGTATACTACCTAATCCTTATGAACCTTGGCACTTTCACCCCTTGACACATTATCAGGGACCTAACCTCCCTAACCCCTCACGTAGGTAGAATAATACGTTTTCTATGTAATAAGCCTAACATTTGTAAACAAGTCCTATAAAATAATGTGAGCAAGTCTTATGTTAGAAGAATTAATATAAGTTTCCTCTTCTAGAAAGACCTTCCTCTAGAATTTTCTTTAGAAGATAGAATTAGTATAAATAAGAGTAGAAGGCATGCAAAATTTTTGTCTTGAGAATTATTTTGTACTTGAGCTCTACTCTGTTGGAGGTTTCCTCCTCAAAGAGGAAAGTGAACTTGAATTTATATCAATAAAGGTATCATGGTATTATTTTTCTCTATATTATGTTGTTTCTACTGGTATTCATCATATTTATTATGTTATGCTTTACATAATATATCTGGTACCTTAAAATTGGTATCCGAGAACTTTCCTCTGCAGAAATTTTGGTATAATTTTTTTTTATGGTAGAGACATGTATTTTCAGTGTCTTTAAAGAACAAAGATCTACCATTCGGTGGGTAAAACTATGTTCGAGTAATACTACACATAGGAAATACAAATGGTTTCACGTGTTATTTGAAACAAACATTTCACCTTGTTGGAAACCTTTGTAACCCCTGCTGGTACCCCTTCTAGTAGTACCACAACATACATCACCTATACATGACCATCACTCCCACTTACCTTCGCATATATAGAGAGTGCCATGGGTCTCTTGAAACTAGCTTTAGATCAGCCTATTGGTCACCTGACTGCTGTAATGGCACTGAGAATAACACTTGGGAAGACTAATGTCTAGTACCTAGGTAATCAGGTAGTACAACTAAGGGTATGGTCGATCATCATTTGTTGGTGTCCTGAGATATTGGGATGGGTACAACTATTCGACCCTACACGTATATCAGGGAGCTATATCACAGGGAAACCCATTGCCTGTAGGAACCCTGAAAACTCTAACCCGGAATGAAAAATCATTGAACAAAAACAAAGGGGAACATTTTATCGTGCAACCCATCCTCCTACATCCAAGTTGAAAAATTCCTACACAATTTTCCCCATTAACATTTTGGGCATTCTGTCATTGCATTATTCTTTAGGTCAAAGCATAACTCCACAGGGGTTAAAAAAGAGAGTATAGTGGTCCCATTGGCACCCTTATTTGAGACTTACCCCATTAGATTCATCTATTCTCCCTACTCACAATGGTACATATCACTTATAATCCCCTTTTTCCCATGAACCCACCCACCCTTCCCAACACCCTTGTTTGGGACCTATCCCAATGGCTTCCTCTCTTCACCCTAATCATTGTGGTACTCCTCACATATTTAACACTTTTTTCTGTGTGGACCCACCTACCCACTTTTGATTATTCAAAAATATCTCTCACTCACAACCAATAAATCACTGCCTTGATCACTGACAATGCCAAGAATAAGAGTGACATCCAATACATCAATTCCATCCTTGCCTCCCTCAATTCCTCAGTTGACACCCTCAAGATCCAATATGCCTCCCTCAATGGCTTCTTTAACTATCTTGAAGCTAAATTTGACAAATGAATGAGCCAATCCCTAAACCTTACCTCCTCTAAACAACCTTCCTGCCATGAAGATGTTGAATCCACCCATTTCTAGGTCTTTCATTCCAATCAAATTCATCGAAACTTAGGTCTTCCCAAATTTGAGGTGAACAAATTTGATGCCTTGGATCCCATGGGTTAGGTAACTCAAAATGAACATTGTTTCTCCTTCCATGAGATTAATGATGATTTGGAAAAACTTCATTACGGTGCCCTCTATCTGGATCCCGAATGCTGGAAATAGTGGAAATGGCGTAAAAATCCATCCTAAGGTCATGATGCTTGGACATAGTTTGTTGCATATCTTTATGAAGAATTTGAAACCAAAACACACCATTTGGGCCGTTTGACCAAGTTGAAACAATCTGACACAGTGGAATAATTTAGCACCGCCTTCGAGCACTTGGATTTTAGAACGAAGGGCACATTAGATGCCTTCTTTAGGGAATTATTTATCAATGGCATGAAGGATGAAATTCGATCCTAGGTCTAAATGGATCTCCCCTAGACTTGGATGGAATCTACTCAATGATCCAAGGAAGCAAAACATGTAGTCTCTTTCCAAAACACAAAACCCTCATTTATGTAACATCCTGCTCTTGCGCATGCCCGATGTGACTTATTCTTGTGGACACTTGTGTGCAAGTGATCCGATTCACTATATGATTGACTGATTCAATTATGGAGCATGATGATGTTTGTGGATTTGATTATATGTTATTTTATGATATTTATATTGACATGTGCTATTGATTGGTTTTCCTAAGTGTGCAGGACTCTGGACGTTTGAGGATGTCGATGGCATTGATGGATCTCCTTGGAATCCAGATCGAGTCAGGGAGTATATGGTTATGGTTTGAATGTTTTGACATTACATATGTGACATATGACTAGATATTATGATGTTGATTGATATCACTGAAACTTTTCATTGATGGATGCAGGCTGACAGTAGCTTGCTAACCAAACTCATATTAGGAGCAAAGGGGTCACGCATGACAACCAAAGATATTGAGGGAGAGGTGTGGAAACAACCCTTCCACAACCTACTAGTACTCCCGCCGCGGCTCGAATTGTAGGTTAATGATTACCTAGTTCAAGAGATCCACAATGCCGTGAGGGCAGACTGTGATAGTCGCTCACGGTGAATCTAAGGGGTGCGCAATAAGGCAAGATCCTTATTATTTAGAGGCCCTTAGTCTCTCACAAGGTCACCTGACGGAGTATTGACTCCAGGGGTTTGACGTCTACCAAAATCAGTTAAAAAGGTGAGTGGCACCCTTGGATCATGTAGTGTGTCTTGAAGGGCACGTCACACAAATAAAACACGAATGTAAGCGAGTGACACCCTTGGAGCACGTAGTGCGTCTCGAAGGGCATGTCACGATTTTAAATTTGGCAAGTTAATAAACCTAGTACCTAGAAAACTATGCCGCCTTAGGACCTGGTCAGGCTTTAAATGAATGATAGTATGAGTAAAGTTTAATAACTATTTTTTCCCTTAAAAAACTATCGCCAAGACTAGTGAATTTAAAACCTAGGTCTAAGTAGAACATGTGAACAAAAAAAACTAAATGGACATGTAACAAGAAGGGGGCAAAGAAAATTCAAACATTAATAATTAAAGTAAAGTTTTAATGAAGGATTAAATTATTAAAAGGGTAAATGGTTGTTTATTTCTAAACTTGCTAACTCTGAACTTATATAAAAAGGGGAACTTAAAGAAAAGGCGAAACTTAAAGAAAAAAGGGGAATGTATAACTTAGTAGGGAATCTAGCCTTTGGAACTTTCTATTTGTGAACTCAACTAGGATTTAAGTAAGGAGTCAACCATTTAAGAGATGTAAGGGAATAAAGGGACACCAAAGAGCGTTTTTAGGAACTCTTTTAGGTGGGTGAGAGAAATAGGAAAAATTGAATTAATTTATGGTGCAACTAAGGGATTGGATGACATGTGTACGGGGGAGGTTTATCCTAATTAAATTTAATAAAAATAATCTAATGAGGGTTTGGGAAACTAATCACTAAGAAAAATCTATAAAAGGGATGCTAAAGGAGGAGTATAGATCACGTCTGGTAGGCGTAAGGTTACGCTGCCGATATTTTCTTGACTGATTTTCGTTGTGGGAGTTGGGATGCCTAGCTCGATTAGAGAGTGGTAGCTTGACCTTGCGAGGTGAGCTGGGAGATAGCTTTCTCTGGTTTGTGTGCGTGGCCCCTTTGCGATTTGGGGGCTTCAGGGGGAAGAAGAGTACCCCTAGCATTGGCTGGGAGGAACTAATGAGGTCTCAACGGTTAGCAAGCAGAAGCTGGAAGGAGCGCATGCATGGGACATCGACTTCAGACTCTTTGCCTTCAGATACAGTACGCAGGTGTAATTTTCATTTGTACAAGTTGTTATATTTTCTGTGTATGAATATATATATTGACGATTATTGTATTGAGTTCTTGTAACTTTAAGGGTTAAATTTTATTACATTTATCAGTTCCCTAGATTATTTTTGTAAACTGCAATCGATTTTGAACTATGAAGAAGTTTTCTGGAGTGGAATGCTATCCCATATGCTAACTAAGTAGTGGGCGTTTCGTGTTAGCTCTCTTTATTGCATGTCCATATTTAAACTTCATTTTTACAGCCATTGATTGACATTCAGATGTTAAATACAATTTATATTTATAGATGTGTTATGGCATCGAGTATTCCCTATAAGATATGGATGAAGTATGTGGTATTTTGGAGGGTTGTTAAATATTTTTGCAATGATAATGATTGTTGGATTTTTGGAAAATCATTTAGTATATAGAATAATTTCAGGTTGACCGAGTTACAATTGCGTGTGGTAGTATTGGTTTTTTTTAAAAATCGGATCCCATTCTCTTCAACCTTCACCCAATGATCAATTATTTTTCTAACTGTTACCTCTGCACTCCACATGCCACTCCCCAACGATTGTGCCTTAAGGGCCCAACGCATTCCCCTTCAATCAACATTTGGAATGCTCTAAAGGTTTCCTTTATCTCTGCATCCATGCAACTAAACCCTTGTGTAATTTTTTTATTTCACTTTGTCCCTGTGTAAGAGTTGGAGCACATTTCCATCAACATACTATGTCTCTTCACTGTGAATTGACAGTCCTTCCCTCTGCAGATTGATAGTTTCCTTCTATGCATTCTGATTCCCAAGGCATTGTACCCTTCACTCAACGTTTTCTCTATTTCCTGATGCATTCCATATCCACCGACGATGGTTGTTTTAATTTATTTCTCTCCCCAAAAATCGTGTTTCCTTTATTGTGAGTGAGATATTCGGTTAGTGATTTCTTTAAAATTTTCTCCGACTCAATAAAATCGTGGTGGCCATGCCTTCATTGTCGAACCATGAGGTTCTTGCATTTTTACTCCTGTTGTTCTTAAATAGTAGGGATTTTAGTGATAAAGGTTGAAGCACATTAGAAGCATAGATAGAATCACCTGAGTAAGCATCTAAGCTTAAGCACCAACTATACCACCGGTTGCTAAGATAGAAGCATCTCTAGTAGCAATGAAGAAGGGAGATCCATTTCCGGGTACTACACCGAATCAATAGTCCCCAGATTCCCTTTGCGTAGTTCCTTATCCAACTGATCCGGTTGAAGTTATGGTTCCAGAGCCATATACTTGTGGATAAAGATCCAAAACCAATTCCCGTGGTTCAAGTAGCAGATAAATACCCATCCCCCGCGTGCTGAGAGAGAGTGTTACTTGGATTTTATTTCTTGCTTTAAATCGTTCTCCTTCCGCTCAGAACCATTTATTATAGGAAAATCCCTCTATGAAAAGGTGGATTCCCTCTTGGATCTATACCCCTATGACCAAGACAGAAAGGTGCTAACTTTGGTCATTGACATCCCTTTAAACCTAGCTAAACTAATCTATATAGAAGAGGAAGAATATGTACCTTTTTACGATGTTTGTCCTCACCGAGTTACAAGTTGAGCTCCAATCCACAAGCTCTTCAATAGGTCCTGCAATCCAATCAAAGACAAAGCATGCTTCATATTCTACTACGATTAGTTTGAAACTATATCTATCCATTGAAGACAAGTTCATGTAGGCATACACAATCTTGAAGGAAACAGGCTAAGCACATGTATTAATGAGAACTCGGTAGAGATACTTACAGACCTTTGATGTAGATGCAACAACCTCACCAAGCTCTCCTTGTCCAACCCCTTGCTCAAATGATCCACAAACAAAATGACTATGCTTCACTGATTATCTCCTTTATGAGATCATAAGTTTGATGCCTTCAATGTCTCTCCAATACCACTTCTCATGAGATCATAAGTTTGGTATCTCTAAAAACTCCATCTATTTTCACCATGAGGAGGCCTCTTTATATAAGCTTGGAGAGGCCTAACCACCGTAGAGATTCTTGGGATAGGTTGAGGACCCTTCTCCATCAGTTGTGGATCTTCCCTAAGATCCAACCTTGACCTCAGATTCGAATCCAACCAACTCCAGAGATGAGGGGGATTTTTCCCTGATTTTCCTCAACAACCCAAGATTTCCTCAAACAACCCAATTCTCCCCCAGAATGGGACACATAGTGTTGAAAGTCTCCCCCAAAGGAGGGCAAGGAGTGTTGACACTCCCTGACAATGGGTAGGGGAGTGCAACCCAAAATTTCCTCAAAAAATCCCAATGCTCCCCCAAAAGGGTGCACAAAGTGCTGGAACGCTCCCCCAAAGGAGGTCAAGGAGCGTTGGCACTCCCTGACAGTGGGTAGGGGAGAACTGGCCTTCAAACTTCATTTTTAAGTTGTTTTTTTCATGGAAAAATATTTGTACTCTCCATCAAATGATTTCTTCTTCTTTAACCAGTATATGAGGGTGTCTGCAAGTGTTCCTTATGATGTCGTTCAAGACACGACATGGGAAAGATGACTGTATTATGTCTGTGACACTTGTGACAGTTGTGGCCAAAATGCGACACTTGCGAAACTTGTAATCACGACAATAGGTCATCATTGAAATGATTAATTTTGATGTGTAACATATTGCCCCCC
>SNQJ01S0069542.1:38554-55478 GCA_010110895.2 Picea sitchensis | reverse complement strand
AATCCTTTCTAGAAATTTGAGGTGAATTTCGGGTCTCTGTCAGACACAATTGTTTTAGGAATTTTGTGCAATCGTGCCACTTCCTTTATGAAAATATCAACAACATCTGCTGCCTTGTGAGTAGTTTTCAGTGGAATAAAATGTGCAGATTTTGTAAGCTTGTCCACCACCACCATGATCGAATCATGCAACTTGCTTGTTCTGGGCAATTCTGTAATAAAATCCATTTTCACCACTTCCCACTTCCACTTAGGAATGGGTAAAGGTTGCAGCAACCCTGCTAGGTGCCTATGCTCAACTTTAAATTTCTGGCACTCCATACATATGGCGATATATTCATCGATCTCTGTCTTCATACCCGACCAAAGGTAATGGCTCTTCACCGCTGCTACTGTTTTCTGATATCTAGGGTACCCTGCATAAGGCACATTATGCATCTCCTGCAAAATCATCTATTTCAAGCACTGGACATTGGGTACAAAAATTATGTTCTTGTACAACAGTATTCCATCGGTTTCCAATTTATAAATTTCCATATTCTGTGGCATCTTACCCCGCTGTAGCTTGGCTACCAATTCTCTGTACTATAGATCAACATTTGCAGCCTCTAGAATTCTGCTTTTAAATCAATCCGATACATGCTAATGGTTGTAGCATGTAATTCATGCACCCTCCTGCTGAGTGCATCAACCACTTTATTCTCCTTTCCTTTGATATGCTTGATCTCAAAGTCATACTCACATAGAAATTCCAGCCACCTACTTTGTCTAGCATTTAAGGTTGGCTGTTCAAACAAATATTTCAGACCGTTATGGTCTGTTCTGATTTCAAAACTCCTTCCCATGAGGTAATGCCTCCATTTCCTCATAGCGTGAATGATTGCTGCCAACTCCAAATCATGAGTGGCATAATTCTTTTTGTGCTCTTTCAACTTCCTGGACTCATAACAGATTACAAATCCATTCTGACTGAGAACTCCTCCCAACCCTTCTTTACACGCATCTGTGCACACCACGAAATCCACATTTGGATCTGCAATCCTCAAGATTGGAGCGATGGTTAACAGTTGCTTCAATCACTGGAAACTTTTCTCACACTCTTTAGTCCACTGAAACCTTTCCTCCTTCCCTTGCAAGGAAGTGATAGGGTGAGCTATCTTTGAGAACCCTGCGATAAACCTTCTGTAATATCCCGCTAGACCCATAAAGGATATAACTTTTGCCACATTCCTTGGCGATGACCATTCTCTGATGACCTCAACCTTCTCAGGATCCACGACAATCCATTCTTTTGAAATAATGTGCCCCAAGTAATGGATATGCCTTTGATAAAACGAGCATTTTCTCAACTTGGCGTACAACTGGTGTTCTCTCAACACTTGCAGCACCATCCTTAGGTGTTTTTCATGCTCTTCCTCTGATTTGGAATACACCAAAATGTCATCCAGGAAGACTATGCCAAACTTGTCTAGATAGTCCCTGAATACACCATTCATCAAGCACATAAAAACAACAGGTGCGTTCGACAGCCCAACCGGTACCACTGTGAACTTGTAATGACCATACCTTGTTCTAAAGGCGGTCTTGCTAATGTCTTCATCCTTTATTCTTACCAAGTGATATCCCGATATGAGATCTATCTTCAAAAATATTTTCACACCTTTCAACTGAAAAAAAATATCGTCGATCCTCGGCAGTTACTTTGTTCAACTGTCTGAAATCAATGCACAACCTCAACGTCCCGTCCTTCTTCTTCAAAAACATGACCGGGGTGCCCCAAGGTGACACTCTTGGGCGAATGTACCCCTTCTTTAGAAGATGTTCAAGCTACAATTGTAACTCTTTCAGCTCCGACGTACTCATTCTATAAGGAGATTTCGACACTGGAGTTGCTCCAGGCATCAAATTTATAGAGAAATCAATATCTCTCTTTGAAGGTAGTTTGGGTATCTTCTGAAATACGTCTTCAAACTCTATTAGTACCACATGGTCTCCAATATTTGAGACTTCATCTCTGGATGCTTCCTCCACACAGGCTGCAAACAATTGACAACCTTTCATGTAGCACTTTTTCAACTGCATTGCTGAGATTTCTCTAACAACCACAACTCTGGGAATTCCTCGGACTGTTTTCTAATTCCCCTCCTCATCCAGACATGTAAATTCCTTGGTACGAAATTCCAGGAGGGCATGGTGCTGGTCCAACTAGTCCATCCCAATTAAACATTCATAAGAGCATAAAGGCAGAATATTCAATTTAGCCTTCGTGCTCAATCCCTTCATGTCCACCGGACATGACTTAACCAACTCAGTGACTTTCCTCTTGGTTCCTGTAGCCAACTGCACTAACCAAGACTCTTCATGTTTGCTTCTTGATAAACGCAAACTTTCCACCACCCTAGGATCTACATAACTATGGCTAGCCCTTGAATCAATTAAAATAATGAATGGTTGGTTGTTAATCATACCTTCCACTTTGATCATGTGAGACTGAAATTCAACTTGTTTGTTGTCCAGGGCCACATAGATCCTTGGCATTCTACTGCCCATGTCCTCCATTGTTTCAGCTTGTTGAACATTATGGACATCTCTTGCTTTGCCATTTTTATGGGGACAATCTCTGTACTTGTGGTTCTCTTTACAACCCCAACACTGAATGGGCATCTGTCTCAGCCTTTGTTCCCCCACTTCAGCCATTCTCGGCTCTCTAAATGATGGATGCCCTTGAGGACTATTTTTGAAAAAGGGAGGTTTGTTTCCCTTCTGCCTCTGTTCTTTCTTAAACTTCTTTTGGTCATCCCAAGCCTTCCAAAAGGTAGGCTTTTCTCTTTGCTGCTCATATAAGCATTTCACTCTTCTTATTGTTTCTTCCATAGTCTTAGAATTATCATACTGAATCTTGTCACGAATGGGAGGTGGCAGTCCACTCAGATACCTATGAATCTTGACAGCCTAATCTTTGATGAATGGAACATACTTCAGTAATTCCAAAAACCTTCGTTCGTATTCATTAATGGTCATGCTACCTATCTTGAGTTTGAAGAACTCCTTCATATTTCTGTCATAGTTTCTTTTAGTCAGGTATTTCCTCTCAAAATACCTCTTGAATTCCTTCCATGTGATATATTTCTCTCTAACATGCTGCACCTGCACAAGCTGATCCCACCACATGGAGGCTTTTGCTTTTAGTTGATACATCATAATTCTTCCTTCTGCATGAGAGGAATAATTCTGCAGTTGGAAATATTTCCTCATGCCAAGCAACCATGTTTCGACATCTTCCTCCTTCTTATGTTCTCCATCAAACGTAAGAGGCTTAATCTTGTTCATCTCCCCTTTCAATTCATCCACTCTATATCTTCGGTGTTTTCTGGTAGGGAATGGGCTTGAACTACTGTGTGCTTCCTTATCGGAATGCTTTGGGGAGCGACAACGATGTCTGATACCACTCCTCAATCTTCTTTTTCTCTCAGGGGTCCTGTGACTCCCTGTTTTGCTTGTGTCACTCTCCTTTTCCAATTTCCTTTCTATTCTTTCCAAGTTCTTCAACATCTTTAAGTTGAATTCACCCTGCCGATCCCTGACCCTCATGAGATTTTGGCTATCAGATCGGCAATCCTGGGCTTCTTTCTATGATATTTCAATGATTTTCATCACCTACCCTTCCTTATCCAATTCTCTTCCGTGCCCATAGGAGTTCGATCCTTCGACTCCCAATTTGACATCCCTTCCTTCTCTTTTGTTCTCTGAATTGGAGGCAATCCACACCTCTTCCATTTCTATACTCAGTGTCGATTCGTGGCTGTCCTGACACTCGTTGAACTCTGCACACACAACGTGCAGTCAACCAAAGTTTGTCAGGCCTTAAACCCTTAATAAAACTACAACATTCATAAACCAATGCGAATAAGAAAATGTTTTGATTCCACAAATTTTCTGAGCTCTGTTTGGCTCTGCAATTTCCAATGATAGCCCCCGTTTTCTTAGTCCCCAACTCATGCATCCACGGGCCATGATAAAATGCTAAAATGCTAGGTTCTACAAGGCTCTCCAAATGAAACTTCGGGTTTCAGGATTTCGGGGCTTCGGGGTTTCAGGTTTCGAGCTTTTGGTCCTAGAGGTTCTCGCACTCACTTCCCTCTCCAACTCCCGACTTTCGAAAATTTGATTTCCTTACCCTCCGGGCCCATAACATAGCTTTCTCCCACCAAGGTAGTGATACATGGTGTCCTTAAGAAGGTCCACCTCACTCCCAACGATGTCAGGGGGCTCCACTACTTTTACTTTTCGTTTCGGAGTTTCGGGCATCAGGAGTTCGTGCATCTACACATCTCGAACTTCTGTTTGCCAAAATTATGAAATTATGGTCTATTCATCTACTTGATACAATTTTCAAGCTCCTCTCCTACGATCTACAGTGTAGGTCGTTTCAGGATTTCAAGGTTTCGGGTTTTCGGTAACTAGGAGTTCACGATGCAACGACTCCAAATCTCTTGTCACTTCAATCCCCAAATTCTGATACACGAGTTCTTGTATGAGATCCAATGATCCTCGATGATTTGGATCTAACAGTCCAGATCTTTTCAAAGTTTTTTGAATCAGGAGTTCATGATGCAGCGACTCCAAATCTCTTGTCGCTTCAATCCCCGAATTCCAATATGGAGATTCATGTATGAGATCAACAACTGTGAGCCTCCCCTAATCTGATGGTCCATATCTCTCCTATGCTTACACCTATCAAAGATCTTCTGACCTAACTTCCTCGCTAGTTGGATGGATCCGACGACTCACGGGATTTTGACACTTCTTCCTGGAAGCGCTCCACTGTCCGATTCTACCCTTGTTAATCTCTTTCATGATTCAGGACTTGGAGTGACCAAGGATTTGGTCTATGCTCCAAGTTCACGATCCCTGAATTCACAAAATGATCCAACGGTTCAAACTAACCACGATCAATGACCCATGTTTATTCTGGATCCTAGGGTGTCGAGTTTCTCCATCCACTAACCACCTTGCAACTTTTGGCTATCTTACAACCCTCGCGATTTTGCGAGTTCTCCACAGAGAATTCTGACCGTCCAACTCTGCTTCTCAAGGACTTCTGGCCAATGAATTGGTACCCTCTTTCTGAACCTTCATCTACTTGATCCAACACTTTTGGTGTGGAGTTCTCTCTCTCCCTGTGGCCATATACCACACCGACTGCAGTTTTATAATATCACTACACCTCTTGAGATTTGTAACATGGTCAAGTAGTCCATTGACACTGAGAGACATTCTGAGGTCTAAAATTAGTCCTCCAGACACAATTTCTTCTCAAAACCTTGGTCCAAATACCACTTATCCAGCCCATCCAGGCTCAACGTTGAAACTAGGCTCTGATACCATACTGTAGCAAGCCCCGACCGTCATCCCACTGGTTGGGAAAACGCTACTGTGCGAAACAACATCATTCTCATACTTAATTAATAACATGCATTTAAGTCAAATTAAACACATTTAACTTAGAGTAAGCACAAGATTACTGCTAACATAAATAATCCCTGGCTTTAATAATAATTCATATGCACAACATAATACATGATACATATAAGCATCACAGGCATGCAAAACATAATATTAAGCATAAGATGATACGTATCTTTGAAACCGTGGTAATTACACCAACCACGTGCAGGTCTTCCACGAACCTCCTAGCCTTAGACCACACTGCTCATCATGATCAGTAGTGGATCACCCCCGAGTTGGGACTAAGCTCCACCCAAGGCAAGGAATCCTAGTCTAGGCTGAGGCTATAGGGAAAACTGTACAGAATAACCAGAAGGATTATTCCCAGGATGCCTTCTTACACCCACTACTCACAGACTCTCATTCCCCACATGCCTGTTCCGCCCGGGAGTATACACCTTCACAAGCATAGTCCATCAGTGCTTCACCTCCCTCTCTAGGTCTTGACAACAAGCCATATCAGGAAGTCTTAGAGCTCCGTAGCTGGTGCTGGACTCTCTCTGGAAGAATACCACTTCCCAACAGACTCCTTCACCTGGAGATAGCTTCTCACAGGCCTGACAGTCTGCCTCTTCAACTAAGGGCCTTAAAACCCGGTTCTTCATCCCCTTCTGACTCAATTCCTGCACGGTGAGGATAACCACAACACAAGCCCACTTAGGAAAATAGAAAACAACAACCTATAGATAGATCGGGTACGGATTTAGCTTAGTAATGGTGGATAGACTGGGTTCTGGAACTCATGTGTCGACTTTCCCCTCCTGACCAGTTCTCTCAACGATGCATAGGTATGTCAAGGGCAGACGTAGACCGATAACAGAATCAGACGGATGATGTTTTGGTCTTTAGGAAGATGTCTCAGTTTTTTGGTTCTCAGATCTATGTGAGGGTATCTGAAATCAAATGAAAACGATGATGGAATGAGGAGCGCCCCCCTCCACGGTTGACTTTTGCAGTTTTTTAACTGCATGTTCCTGGGTCGACACATGTCACCCATGAAGTTTCATGCACTCCATCAGCATGCGTTCCTCTCCATGATCTTAGGACACAACATATATTTCACATGGCTTTTGGAATAATATTAAAATATTATTCCCAAGTGCCTAAGCCCCTAGGCTCAACACTTAGCCTCTCTTTCCAACCTTCCAGCCCCCAATCACTCATTCATCGTGGTTGGTCTGCATGCAACGGTGTTTATATTTTTATTAATGTTCTGCATGATTACATATACAAAAACAAGCTCCCGGCCTTAACACTTAGCCTCTCTAGCTTAATAACACATAAGCCCACCAACTTATATAAACTTGGCTCACCAGCCTATAAAACATAATTACAATTCATAATGCAAGCTCTATACTTCATATACATGATTTACAATAGGGCTCGGCCTTGGGGACATTACAGTTTCACTCTCCAATGGGAGAGCGGGATCGATCGAACATGGGATCAGATCAACCACTTTTTCAACTGGTTGAACTAAGGACGTGACCATATTGACGACATGATCAACTAGACTGACCGATGAAGGGACCAGAGAAACCACTTTGGCACTCGTCAGAGGAGGAGTGGGATTGACCATGTTGGCACTCTTTAGATGAAGGGTGGGACTAACCAATGACGAGACTAGATCAGTCACTTGGGTTTCACTTTTCAGATGAAAAGTGGGGCTGATTGATGACAGAACTGGATCAACTACTTTGGTTAGTGGTTCAACCAAAGTAACTAATTTCCGTTACAGGAAAATCCCTCTGCGGATAGGTGGATTCCCTCTTGGATATAGACCCCTATGACCAAGATAGAAAGGTGCTAACTTTGGTCACTGACATCCCTTTAGACCTAGCTAAACTAATCTATAGAGAAGAGGAAGAAGATGTACCTTTTTACAATGTTTGTCCTTGCCCAGTTCCAAGTTGAGATTCGATCCACTAGCTCTTCAACAGGTCTTGAAATCCAATCAAAGACAAAGAATGCTTCCTATTCTACTAGGATTAATTTGAAACTAGATCTATCTATTAAAGCCACGTTCATGTAGGCATACACATTCTTGAAGGAAATAGGCCAATCACATGTATTAATGAGAACTCAATAGAGATACTTACATACCTTTGATGTATATGCAACAGCCTCACCAATCTCTCCTTGTCCAACCCCTTGCTCAAATGATCCACAAACAAAATGACTATGCTTCACTGATTATCTCCCTTATGAGATCATAAGTTTGATGCCTTCAAGGCCTCTCCAATACCACTTCTCATGAGATCATAAGTTTGGTATCTCTAAAAACTCCATCTATTTTCACCATGAGGAGGCCTCTTTATATAAGATTGGAGAGGCCTTACCACCTTAGAGATTCTTGGGATAGGTTGAGGATCCTTCTCCATCAGTTGTGGATCTTCTATAAGATCTAGCCTTGACCTCAGATTCAAATCCAATCAACTCTATAGATGAGGGGGATTTTTCCCTGATTTTCCTCAACAACCCAATATTTCTTCAAACAACTCAGCGCTCCCCCAGAATGGGACACAGAGTGTTGCAACACTCCCCCAAAGGAGGGAAAAGAGCGCTGGCACTCCCTAATAGTGGGTAGGGGAGCGCTGCCCAAAATTTCCTAAAAAAAGCCCAGCGCTCCCCCAGAAGGGTGCATAGAGTACTGGAACACTCCCCCAAAGGAGGTCAAGGAGCACTGACACTCCTTGACAGTGGGTAGGTGAGCGTTGGCCTTCAAAATTATTTTTTAAATGGTTCTTTTCATGGCAAAAACTTTGTACCCTTCATCAGATGATTTCTTCTTCTTTAACTAGTCTCTGAGGGTGTCTTCAAGTGTTCCTTGTGATGTCGTTCAAGACACGACATGGGCAAGATGACTGTATGATGTCTGCGACACTTGCGACACTTGTGGCCAAAATGCGACACTGACGACACTTGTAATGACGACAATAGGTCATCATTGAAATAGGTCATCATTGAAATGAGTAATTTTGATTTGTAACACCATTTTCTTGGACCTGCATTTTCCGGGTTTGGCCCAACAAATTCGCCTGGGACACTAAATGCGGTCAGGGAGGCATGTGCCCAACCCGTTTCCACTTTTTCCTAGCGAATTTAGCGCCCCTCTCTGCGTACACATGGTATTTCTGGGCGTTCTGGGTGGAGGATTCCCTGGCAACTTGTCCTCTAATTTATGCAGTGCATTGGGTTAGCATGCTACTAGGAGATGGCCTGCACGAAAATCGAGGCAATTTAAGGTTGATCGTTGTGCGGTTACTTGCTATTGTGTATTTCATGCTTGAAATCCCTTCATTCTAATTGTTTTCTCGTTTGATGGATTTGCGTAGTGGTTTTCTTTATTAAAAGTTGCAGGTGTTTTTATTAATGCCCCTTTAAATCTGACTCTAGTGTTCCTATTTTATTTATGGTGGCAACTAAATTGTTCCTGTTACTTGATTCCTTAGTCCACCCTATCGACAATTTAGTTAACTGGATTGCATTCCCTTAGATTCCTTTGTATGCCATTTGATTTAAATTTCCATTTCCATAATAATGTGACCAGAGTCATCTCGTTATTTTTCTGTCCCTTAACTATTAACTACAACAATCAATTTCCCGTCAGGCCTTCTTATGTATTGTTTGATAATAGATAATTATGGCATAGATTTGATATTTGATATCTCATAATTATATTGGTAATTTCTAGTTGTAATGCTAATTATATTGATAACTGTATTGACAATCTATAATTGATAATTATGGCGTAGATTGATATTTGATATCTGATAATTATATTGGTAATTGCTAACTGTATTGCTAATTATATTGATAAATGTATTAACAATCCATAATTGATAATTATGGTGTAGATTGATATTTGATATTTGATAATTAAATTGATAGTTGCTAATTGTATTAGTCTTTGTATTGATAATAGTGTTGATAATTGATAGTCGATAATTTATGGTATATATTTTAATTGCACTAAGGGTACAATTGAGTTAAACCCAGTGAGGTTCTCATTATCCATAAAGTTCTTAACCTTTATTTATATAGTGATATATCAGTTCATCGTTTCCTTTACTAACGTCTCCTTCCACAACAATAATGACGTAAACTAGAAGTAGAAGGTGATTACTTTCGTGCGCCTTGAATAAGGTTGACATGTGTTTCTTGTAATCCATCTTTCACCCAAAGTGTTAGAACAAACCCTTGCGCCTTAGTTCATGGGAAAATTATCTGGCTCCTTGAACTAATGCATTGTACTGACGATATGTGTCATCTTAATCTCATGCTTTAGGAACACGAGGGACACATGTTTGTTTAAGCCTTATTTATCTCTTGCATGCTGATTAGCAATGTCGATGATTGACTTAGTTAATCATTTCCTTGTGTGCACTGAAATTTTATTGCAAGTCATGATGTTAGACCCTAGACTCCTAGCGTGCAACGAAACCTTGAAGTAAATACTGATCTTAGAGACTTTAGACTACCTGCGCGTAAAGAATTGCGATGTGGTGTTTGAACTTTAGACCTTAGTTTTCCTTGCGCAATGAATTACACGATGATACTCTTGTGCCTCAACTCCAGGCAAGGATTGATATTAGGTATACGATCACATTTCCTTATTCCACAATTATAGTTGTCTACCTTGCACTTTCTCTTTGTTGTCATATGTTGGATTAGAAACCCTTGCTTGTGTCAGGGATGTACTAATGGATGATTGGATTAACACTCCTTACTTGCATCATCGAATGTCTTGACAAACAATGGATAACAATATCTACTTGCACTGATATATTTATCAATGAATAATGGATTATCAACCTTTATTGCGCCATCAAACAATAACGAATGATCGATGTAGATAATAGACTTCTTGCACCTATGAATTTTATGTCTTGTGTGATGGTTTAGAAATAGTAGATTTTTGCGCCTTGATGATATTTAACTTAATATTTGTACCTATAGGTGCCATCATTAATTGTAGAACACATTAATGTTGGGACGCTGTTAAATGGTGTTATTACGTCGATATGCGTGTTGTGGTTCATGAGGATAATGTGTCAGCACTGCATCGTAATTGATTAACAATGCATTATAAATGTTCGTTGATTTATGTGAATGATGTGTCGGTGATGTTGATAATTAATTTGATGTTTTAATTTTCCTTTATAAAAATAAAAATAAATTGGCCTTGTACGTCGCTTGTGTGTCGTAACGGCAGGGACGTTACACCAAGGAAGCAAAACATGTATTCTCTTTCCAAAACACAAAACCATCATTTATTCCTTTCCCTAGACCCACATATTCCACCCCTCTCACCACTAATCTCAAGATCTAGAAATTAACTTGGGAAGAAATGGTTGAATGGCAACTTAAGGGTCTTTTCTATAATCGTGATGAAAAATATTTTCCGAGGAAAAAGTGTAAGGAACAAAATATTTTTATGGCCGTTTCTAAGGATGTTTCTGACGAAGATGTTGATGTTCCCCATTTTGAATATACCCCCCAAGAAGATGCATACCCCTCCCTCTAACCCATCATAAAGTAAAATGCTCATCTCACTGAATTCCCTCACTAGTTTTTCTGCTCCCCATGTTGATATTGAGAGGTGGGGGCATGAATCAATATCAATTATAATTTGTCACTTTTTTACAACTTTAATTTCCAATCAAATAATATAACCAATGAAGAGTATAATAAGAGATAGACAATTCATAATAGATATAAGTGGAAATCCATTGATTTTTTTTCTTATATAATAAAATATTTCATTCAAAGGAAGCTACAACTTCCAAGTTCTCTAGCTCCAACTGGAAGGAGGCTCCAACCGCCTAATTTACAAGCTCCAACATGAAGGAAGCTACAAATCCATAGATTATCTAGCTCCAACTAGAAGGAGGTTCCAACCCCCTTTTCCTTTCCCCTTCCTTCCTCCCTTGAATATAAATGATAGAATCAACCTGCTACTGTCACTGTCACTGACACATCATCATCATCAAAATGGGTCCAATTAGAAATTGGGTCCACATAGACTGTCATTATCACTATCATTGATACATAATCATCATTAAATTGGGTCCACTTAGAGAACCTAGGTCCACATGGGTCCACACATAAAACCCAACAAACACATAGAACCTTGTGCAAAGAATCAACCTTCCATACTATAGCGAACCCATAACAATGATCAAAACATCACCATAAGACTAGAAAATATCCTTCATAAGAGCTCCTTGTCCTCTCAATTCCTTCACTACCAAACTTGTGCTTAGAGATAACAAACTTGGATACTCTAAAAATGAGAAAATACATCCTGTATTTATAGTTGTTCTATCCCTATTTTTATTTTCTGGGCTGACATGGCTGAACTGTCCTCAATTTTCCGGCTGGGTTGTCAGACGAAAAAAATCATATCTCCTCATTCCTAGGGAGTTAGAGGGACTTCCATATTCCATTGGAAAGGTATCGACATAATATTTCCAACCATGTAACATTTTATTCCATTTTAGTTATTTATGTAGGGTAAAAATTCCCTCAAATATAGGGTATCCAAATTGACCAAAAATAATGCTTTCAACAATCTTCATCTTGCAATCTTGATATTGGAAATCTGTAGGCTTCTTCACTTGATTGCTTCTTCTAGCGTTGACATCAATGAGAACCAATTTACAAAAATCTCCCCCTTTTTCATTGATGTCAACACTTGTGGTTCCCCTGTCATCCTGCTCTCTGCTTGTCATCATGCTCCTAGTTTTGTCTCCCCCCTTGACATCAATAGAAAAGGATGACTCTTTTATTTGGGGATGCTCCCCTTAAAAATATGGCACTCAATACCATTTCTTCTTTATTTTATATCTTCTTATCCTTTCTTTATTTGTTATGGTCCTTGGATATTTTTTGTGTGGCTTCAACTTTCTTTCTCTTTTCTTTGTCTAGGATGTATATGTTATTTGGTCTTCTTGTTGCTGTTGCAACCAATATTCTTGAGTCTTTTTCTCTAATTTGACATTTTCGGGAATATTATGTAAGAGTGTATCCTTGATCACATATTTTATTGACACTCTTACATAATATTTCAGGAATATTATGTAAGAGTGTATCCTTGATACAATATTTTACGGACACTGAGGAGATTATGCTTCATATATTCAACCATTAGAACATTTTTATCTTTTACATTTTCACTTCCAATATTTACTACACCTTTTCCAAGTATTTTGACAGAGGAGTCATCTCCAAATGAAACACTTCCACCCTTTTTATTTAATATGATGAATTTTTTTTGGTCCCCAATCATGTGTGTTGAGCACCCATTGTCTATGTACCATTCATATTCTTCTTCTATGTCTTCAATGATCAATGCTATTCAACAATATTCTTGGGTTGGATTCTCTTTCCTTCTCCATATTGTAGTTGGTTTTATGATAGGAGCCTCTTCTTTCATATCTGTGCAATATCGTGCTTTGTGACCAATATTATATCATTTGTAGCATATAATATTTTGATTCATCAGTGGATCAAATGGAATGTAATTTCTGTTGACATATCCATAAGAATTTCCATGTCTATTGTTTACACGATTGTTCCTTGGATATCCATAATCATTTCTATTTCTCACATAATTGTTTCTTCCATTGATTTTGCAGTGAATTTCTTTGTTTCCAAAGTTTTTGCAAGTATAACAATGACCAAGAAAGATATTCTCATACTCTATAGGGAGTGGCCTTCTTGGCGCTTCATGTCTTCTGAATTCTGGTCTTCTGTTCCAGTTGGAGGTGTTATGTTCCTGTTGTTCTTCAACTCCTTGATTTTTCTCACACCTGGTAGGAAACAAACTTCTTGATGTTTCACCCCTTCTGAATTTTGATTTATGTCATGTTCCTACTGTTCTTCAATGTCTTCTTCATTGTTGATTCCACTTCTTAAGGAATTTGCATAGCTTCTAGAATTTCCATCATCTTCCTTGCTTGATTTATCTGTTTCTGGGGGTCTTCAAAATTTTATTGTATCCAAGTTCCATCTTATCATCTGGTGATCTCTGATTGCTAAGAATTTCATCCAACTTTTCAGTACCTTTTTCAAAATTCTTCAATTTTTTTGTTGTCAACATCAACTCTTTTCTTGTGTGATCCAATTCTCCTTTTAATTTCTCATAATATTCTAACTTCTCCTTCAAGCTGTTAATTGTCTTTTCAAGATCATGATTTTCTTTTTCACAATTTGAAAATTCAATTTTCAACTCTCTATTTTTGTTTCTGAGATTGCTATTTTCTTGTTCAACATGCTTTAATTTCTCAAGATTCTCATCATCTTCTTGTTCACTTTCTGTAATGTGTTTGCCTCCTCAGAAAGAGTCAAAGCATGTTCCTTAATCATATTCTTCTTAAGAATTGATTTCTTCTATTTCAAAATTTTTGTGATCAACATTATGATTTTCTTGAGTTATGAAGAGAACTTCTCTTACATCTTCTTCTCCATCACTTTCATCTGAAGAATTTGCATCCTCCTTGGAATAAGGGATATTTTCTTGTGGTAGTTTTGTTTTTTCTTCAAAAGGATATTTCTTAGCATAGTGTCCTATTCTACCACAATTAAAACATTTAAAATGTATCTTACCTTTGTATTTGTCGGTTCCCCTCTTGAGATTTCTTACAAAATGTGTTTATTCTTCATTTGAATCATATCCTGATCTTTCTTCCACCTTGTGTTCCTTGTTCCTTTTTTTCTTCATTTCTTTAAACACCACTTCTTTATTTGATTGTCCATTTTATGTACCCATTCTCATTTCATATGCTGTGAGGGACCCATATAATTCATCCATTGTCATTTTGGTCAAATCCCTATTTTCTTCAATGGCCGAGACCTTGGCATCATATCTCAAGGGAAGTGATATCAACACCTTTTGTACAATCAAGTATTCATCGAGTTCTTCTCCTAATCCTCTGATGGAATTGGAAACTTCATATACTCTTAGCAAGTAGGTTGAAATATCTTCCTTTTCATCCATTTTTTATATTTTCAAACTCCTCTCTATGTCATTGAAGCTTGACCTACTTGACTTTCAGATCACCTTCATAGATATTTTTAAGTTTATCCCATACCTCTTTAGTTGTGTGGAAACCCATCACCTTTCTAGAGACAGTTGCTATTAATCCACTTAGGATAACATGCCTAGCTTTTTAATCACAACTCATCAATTTCTTCTCATTTGGATCAATTGGAGCATCTTATGAGAATTCGTAGCCATTGACAATTGAGAGCCAGATATCCACTCCTAAATATATCAAGTAAGTTTGTATTTTGTTGCTCCAATATGAGTAATTGTTTTCTTCAAAAAGTGGAATCCCATTTGGATTGTAGCCTTCCATTTCTGCTCACAATCTTCCTTCTAGTGATTAGAATGTTTTGAAGGTAACCTACTCTGAAAATTGTTGATACTGAGAGGGGGTGTTATGATCCAAGGGGGACATATATATGGCTAAATGTATATGATCTGACCCCAAGGGGGGTCATATATGGGCCTAAATCTAAATGTAATGTGTAAATATATATGTAATAGGGCCGGCCTAGTAGTAAAGGGCCTCATGTGCAAGTGAGAACAACTATTTATAAGAGATCATGTATTCATTATTGGAGACATGTGAATTGTGAAGTATGAATGGTATTTGGTTATTTGGAGGGGGTTCCCCTATTCTTTAAGGCGTTATTGTGTAACTTGTATATCTTGAATTTGTGCCCCACGCTCACATTCTATACATGGTGTGTGCTTCTGTTCTATTATGAGAGTCTAATGATTTTGGTTCATTCCATTTGGTATCAGAGCACTCATCCTAGGGTTTTGCTTCCTCAATAAAGCCATTTTTTCATTTTTTCTATAAATTTTTATTGGGTCCACTTCAGAAAGTGAAACCTGAAGGATATTAAGAAGAATTATCAAAGTAACTGTGGTATGAATTTCAGCTTTCGAGTCATTTTAATTTTGGTGATAAACTATGTGAAAGATAGGGTTTTTGACTAGTCCTGTAATGCAAACCCCCAAATTCACCTAGGCCTCGTGCGACCTCCTGGTCTAAGGATCATTCACATTAAGGAGATGAATTAGCTCTCGGGCTCTTGTTGAACCCTAAAAATTATTTACCACATGCCTTTCCCCTTTTCCCTGTGCACTAAATTACGTTCGCAAGGGTCTTATAACCTCAACGAAGAAATCCACGTGACCTAGAGATAAAACCGTAGGATAAACCCTTTAAATAGGAGGAACTCTGCCACTTTGGAGCTCCGGGATTTGGGATTTCCAACACCAACACATAATGATTCTTCCGAATGCGAAAATCATGAATAGCCAAATCAAAGAAGAGGATCAATGGTATGCACTTCGCGCTGAGATATATGATTCACAGAGGTTTCGGGACTCATATTTATGCTCAAATAGAAGTAGATCCGATATTAATGTTGTTTTCCTGTAACTCCACAAACCATGATCTTTTCTCAATAACATTTTGTTGTTGGTTGTAAGAGTCCTCTTCATAAGATTCTAATTCTTTTGGGAATACCTCATTGGGTTTCGATCATACCACACTTTGCAACGTTGTGTACTCTCAAAACATACTGCACACTCCTTTCCCTTTCCTTTGTCTTGTTGATTTCAGGTTTTAAATATACAAACAATGATGGAATTTTGATTTTCTTTGCCACATTTATGATTTCCCTTAGCCTAAGGACACTGAGAGTAACATTCGTCTGTTCTACAATACTCATGAGGTCATTACCAGGAACAACATTAATTCTTTCCTAAATCCTCCTTCATTTCTTATGTTCATATTTTCCGTTGAGGGGGAATTTAGTAGATTATCAAAATATCATTGGAAGACTTCCAAGATCATCATTGCTCAATTATTCTAGTTGGTATGCTATTGAAGATTCATCATCATCATCATTGTTTTGTGTAATTGAAACTTCTTGATTCTTTTCTTTAGAATCTTCTTTTTGCATTTTTGTTTCATTGGCTAATGAACTATTTATTTGCAGGTCATCATCAAGAACTACACTTGTGTCATATTCTCTTTTAGGAATTCTCCTTTCTTGAGCTTGATCCACTTTATATGAAAAGTTTGATTTTCACATTCCTTATTAGAAAATTTACCCATCATTCTTCTATTCTCCACTTCGTCAATTTCGGGTGCAATATTTTCTTCATCTTCCTTGTTTTGTACTTCATATTTTATTCTCCATACTTTCTTGTCCTTATAATTGAGGATATTTGTCTTTGTGGACAACCTACATTTAAAGGTTGTATGATCATAATTGTTTCATCTTTGACATTCAACATTGAAGTTTTGTAAAGGAGAGAAAGAGTTATAGTTTATTTTCTTTGTATTGTTCTTATTGTTCTTATACCTTTGGTCATTTATAAGATTGTATCT
>SNQJ01S0069541.1:39222-52710 GCA_010110895.2 Picea sitchensis | reverse complement strand
TCTTTTCTTTCAAATTATTTGTAGAATGAAAAATCATTTGTCAACAAAAAACACTAGAGACAGATAATATCCCAGTCACCAGTTGATCCTATAACTTATAGGGTGATAACAACAGCTCCACCTGGGGATGGTACTTGCCCTATGAAGTGCCAAGAATCCTGGTTCCTGTCATTCTGAAAATTTCTGCCTAGTGGTCTTCGTTGGTTTTATTCTCAAGAATGGGAAAAACAGTGGTCAACAGCTTAGGGCCTTCTCTTCAAGCTTCAACCAACTGACTAATGTTATTCACTCAGAAAATGTAGGCGAAAAATAAAAAATGGTATGTACAATGGTGAGTGAAAACTCGAATCTCTACTGAGGTGGCACTTAATGTTTCAGTATTCTGCCATTTACAGGTCCTCCTGGAAGATCTGTCCCATTAGCATTGTTTAGCAAGAAAGCATTGTTTCCCCTGAAATCTTGGACCATGTATGGTCCTCTCCACAGACTGTCAAATTTTCCATGCTTTCCCTTGTCTTCATTTCTGGCATCCCATCTCAGCACCAAATCTCCTAGCTCAAAATCATCTTCCTTGGTTCTTTTGTCAAAAATCTTCTTGATGTTTTCTTGAATCACCTGAGTCTTGTTGAAAACGTCCTCCCTAGACTATTGCAAATGGATCATCCGGTTGATCCTTCTTCATGAGTCATTTGGCTCAGCTTGTACATCTTGAAGCAACTTCATGACAGGGACTCCTAAAGAAGTAGGGAAAACTGCTTCTGTGCCATAGACCAGTTGATATGGTGACATACCGATTGACCTTTTGGTGGTCAGTCTGTCAGCCCATAATGCGAACACCAACTTGTTATGCCACGATTTCTTGTTTTCCTGCAACGTTTTCTTGATGATGTTCACCAAGTTTTTGTTTGAAGATTCTGCCATCCCATTCCCCTGAGGGTAGTAAGCTGTGGAAGTTCCCAAACCAATGTGATATTGGTTGCAGAAATCTATGAGTTTATTCGACCGAAAGGCAGTTGCATTATCAGTTATAATCTTTCTAGGACATCCAAAGCGAGACAAGATATTATTTTCAAGGAATTTGATAATAACAGAGTTAGTGGCTTGCCTGTTGGTTACTGCTTCGATCCATTTGGTAAAATATTCGGTGGCGGTGAGAATCCACCTATGCTGGCCTGAAGAAGGGGGATGTATTTCTCCAATGAAGTCCAATCCCCATTGCTGGAAAGGGGCTTCAACTGAGATCGGTTTCATGGGGAGAGGAAGGAGTTTCCTTTTGCCTTTAAACAACTGACACTAATGACATGCGGTCACTGTATGATGTACGTCAGCGAATAGGGTGGGCCAATAGAAACCAACCCTAAGGATTTTGTTGGCTGTAACCTTCCAGTTCAGATGGCCACCACATTCTCCTACATGAAATTCTTGTGACACTCTATCAGCTTCATCTTTCAATAAACAATTTAACATAATACCTCCAGGATCTTTCCAATACAAATTACCTTCTAGAATGCAGAATTTTAAGGCTTTCAACTTTAAAAATCTAGCTTTAGTCTTAGTTAAACCAGGGGAAGCTTGTAAATTTTGCAAAATGAAAATAAGGTCTGCGTACCATGGAGAGTTGAGAAATACCTCTCTCACACTTGGAGTCGCCATCTCGCCCTGTTCATCTGCTGCAGCTAAAAAGTTAATGTCAAGAGCATGGAAATTAGATTCAGCCATTAATTTAGCTAGGCCTTGACCTTTGATTAGTTTCGTAGGCTTAATCTCTATGTCGTATTCTAAAATGACAACAATCCATTTTCCTCTTCTTCCGTCCGGATTGTCTTGGGTCAAAATGTCTTTTACTACCGCATTCGGAACATAGGCTATGGTGTGGGAATGCAGAATATAAACTCTAAAGTCTTTTATGGCTTTTACTAAGGCAAAAGCTTGTTTCTCCATTATCTTATAATTCAGAGAAGCGTCTCTTAACGCTTTACTAAAGAAAGCTATGGGTTGTTCATACCCTTCGTTGTTCTTTTGTAGTAGTATCGCTGCTATAGTATGTTCAGAAGCGAAAGAAAAAAGATAGAAACCCTTAGTAAAATCAAGACTGATCAGGACAGGGGCCTCTGTAAGTGCTCGTTTCACTTGTTTGAAAGACTGTTTAGACTCAATGTCCCATTTTATTTTTACATCCTTTTTAGCATTTTTGTAATGTTTCTGAGGAGTTCTGCCAGATTGGGAATGAATCTTCGTAGAAAGTTTATTCTCCCGATAAAAGACTGTAATTCTTTAAGGTTTCTTGGGTGTTCTAATTTTTGTATGGCCTTGATCCTGCTGGGGTCTATTTTGATTCCATCCTTGGAGATGACGTGTCCTAGCAGTTTTCCTTCCTCCAGTCCGAAAAGGCTTTTCTTAGGATTTAAAGAAATCCTAAACCTCCTGCAGTTCTCGAAAACTCATCTGAGATGCCTCAGGTGCTCATCATCAGATTAGTAAAACACAATAACGTCATCCAAATATACGACAATAAACTTACCTGATTCTTCCACAAAGGCAATATCCATCGCCCTCTGGAAAGTGGCTCCAGCATTCATCAAACTAAAAGGCATTTTCACATACATGAAAGTGCCCCATGGTCATGGATGATTTTAGGGGCTAAATTTCTCTCATGGGCTAATTTTCCATGGTTTTTCCAAAATTGAGATTCGCTATTTTAAAAATGATTCGCCCAAATTCTATAGGATAAAATTATTTTACCTAAAAAATCGCCAAAATTTTATAAAAACTATATAAAATCCTTATAAATTTGAATATTTTTACAAAAATATCGCCAAACATTTATAGTTGGCATATGAAGGATTAGTAAGATTCACCAAGGTTTCTACATTTTAAAACAAATTTCCATCCTTAAAATCATCCCTGCCCATGGTGTGGTGAAAGCGGTTTTGTCTTGGTCATTTGGGTGGATGAGGCCCTGATTGTAACCTGAGAAACCATCCAGCAAGGAGATTCGACTGGATCCGACCACCCTTTGAAGGATGTGGTCCATTTTTGGCAAGGGGTAATTGTCCTTGAGGGAGACCTTATTCATATTTCATAAATCTATACAAAGTCTAATTTCCCCCGATTTCTTACGTGTAGGGACCAAATTAGAGACCCATTTGGAAAAACGCAAAGGGACTATGATTTTGGCATCATACATTTTTTTGATTTCCTTTTCTATCAGAGGGAGCAACTTGGGATTTATCCTCCTAAGTTTCCGTCTGAACGGTTTTTGGTCTTCTTTTATTGGAATTCTGTGTTGTATGATGCTGGTATCATAAGCTTTCAAGTCCTCATAACCCCAGGCAAAGACATCAGAATATTCTTTGAACAGCTCAATGTATTTGAGTTTTTGCTCTGGGGGTAATGATTTAGACAATTTGATTATCATGGGTTTCTCTTCGGTTCCTATATTACAATCTTCTACCTCTTGTCCATTGGCTTCAATTTTTGGTTTTTTGGCTACGTCGTCAAAATCAAACAAGTCCTCTAAAGGGACTAGACCCCTAAGCAAAACATTACTTTTCAAATGTAAAATATCAGCATCCATCTCGTCATCGCCTAATTCTCCTGAATCTACGCTATTTACACTATCAATTTCAAAAACAGATCTATTTACATTATCATCCTCGTTCTCTAAATCTATATTTTCACATTCAAAATCATTTTTACACTGCAGAAAGTCTTCGATTTGATCATCATTACCAAACACTTTCCAGTACCTGATATTGTCGAGAACGGTTGGTCTGCATTTTACCTCCACCGTGTATGGGCGAGTTGAGCAGAAAAGAATCTTACACTTGGCTACTGATGTAGCCAATCCATCCGCCAAAATGTTTTGTCCCCTCAGCATTACCTGCAAGTCAACTTCAGTGAAACATCTAAGGGCATCAAGAACAATGTTCCTATAAGCTCTAAGACATGGGTGTTTCATAGCGTACTCACCTTTGATTTTCTTGATTATCATTTCAGAGTCACCTCTTACCATAATATGTTTAGCACCAACTCTTTTCAAAAGCTTCAGACCGAGCATCAAGGCTTCATACTCGGAAATATTGTTAGTGCATTGGAAATTTAATTTGTAAGAATGGTTTTATGAATACCTGTTTCTATGATTATGCAGCCAAACTCCTGCTCCAGCTCCTTCTTTGCTTACTGCTCCATCAAAATCCATGCTCCAGAAATCTGCTGGTAGCTATTCAGTTATCACATTTTTCATTCTTTCTACCTTAATGATTTCTTGGCCTTCATCCTGACTAGATGTATCTTCTCCCAGCTGAGTATCTTGCTCCCCTGTGTCACCATCATTGTACAAGATAAAAGAATCCAATTCAGAATGCGCGGACTAAAGAGGATAGTTGTGTGGTTTTTCCTGGCTACTGACCATGTACTTCATCAATGTTTCTCTGTATAGCCTTCTTTGTTGCCCGAAAACTGGGATAGTGGCATAAGACATATCTAGCTACAGGGTACCTCTCAACTTAGCCCACCAAGACTGGGATAGCAACATTCCATACTTTGGAGGGATGTCTGTGACTACCACATCCATGACCATGCTCTTTGAAGGAATCTGAACCAGGGTGATACATAGGTCCTTGATCAAACCAATACATCTAACTTTACTGGAGTCAAATGAGTGTAAATCCTTGTAAGGTCTGGTGACCTCCAGTCCCAGTTTCTCCATCACTGCTTTCGGCATCAAGTTATGAGAAGCACCCGAATCTAGCATAGCATTATGCAGGATAAGGTCATGTATGTTTAGGCTGATGTAAAATGGAGCGACATCACCATTATCGTCTAGGCCATCTACTTCAGGTCCAAACATAAGTTCAGGTTGATCATCTGTAAGGTTCATGGTATCTGAATGATTTACAGATCCAATGGTTAAGGCCTTTGTGCCTATGTCAGGTTCAATAGTCAGTGCTTTAATCACCTGTGAGCGATAAACATCTTTGTTCATCAACTCAGAAAGTGGGATGGGAATTTTTACTTTGGACAATTCCCCCTCAAGGCTGAAAGGTGTAGGAGCTCTGCCTTGGCTCATCAATTATGGTTTGTCCACCAAAATCTTCTGGCCAGAAGTACTTGGTGGATTAATGGGTGAAACCTCGGGCTGTGACGATCTTTTCAGAATAGTAAGGTTTTTATTCACAAGAACTTCGACAGTACTCTTCTCAAGAATCTTCTCGGAAGATGGCTCAGAGGCCTTCTTGGTTTCGACTACCTTCTTCGTTTCAACTGTCTTTTTGGGGGAACTCCCTTCTGCCTTTTTACTCCGCAAATTATACCACCGGTGTACTTCCAAAATGGCATTTTTGAATGCCTGCTGTTTTGCATCTTTAGCTTCTTCACTTACTTTGGTTTGATTGAAAAGAAAAAGTTATTGCTCTTCTTGGGTAAGGAAAATAGCTTCGTTATCGTGAATGCCCATGAGATTTATGTGAGTATCCTCCAATTACTCAATCACTTCCTCCCCTTCATCAACATCATTTTCTTGTAGGGGAGGTCTGATCTGCTGATCTGGACCCCTCTACTCTCTTTGATCCCTAGGATCTCTCTGTCTGATTTGAGGAGGGTTTCTCCTAAAGTTAGGGTTTCGAGCCTGAGGAGTTGGTGGGTTTTCTCTCGGAGGATTTCTGCCTGACACAGTAAGTCTTTCCGTCATTCTTTCCATTGCTCTAGCCAAAGAATCCAATTTGGAATCTGAGGTTGACGTGGAAGGTTCTTCTTAAATTGTGACTCTCCTCTCTGACCTCTGACGTGCCCTTTTTGCCAACAAATTGGCCTCCACACTTATTGCACTTTTTTGCATGTCTTCTAGGGTGGTAGAATTTCTTTCCCTTAGTTGGTATGACATATCAGCGTCAAAACCATCAGAGAATTTTATCAATGCCAAACCCTGTGGAGTTTTGATTTCAGCTGGGATTGCATTGTACAGGTTATTGAAATGAGTGCAGTAATCTTGTATTGTCTCACCTTGATTTCTCCTAATATTTTCGTATTCTGACAAGATTTGGAGAGGGTTTTTCTTTACCTCCCATCTATCTAGAAAAATCCTTTGGAATGCGATAAGGTCAAGGACTGAGGCGAAATGCAAACCTTTGTACCATTTTTTAACATCACCTGTCAAACTTTGGGCAAACAATCTCATTTGAACATCAGCCTCATCTACTTCATGCAGATCATAATAATCATTCATTTTATCTACGTGTTGGTGTGTGCTCAAAGGTCCTATTGCATCGAATTGTGGAAGTCTCGTTTGATAGTCTTGGGGCATGGCATGAAGAGGCGCAGCCAACACCAAGGGAGCATATCTAGCTTCCATGATGGGTGGAGTAGGTGGGATAATAGGCCGGATGATCGGCGAGGTAGTGACTGAAGATGAGGATGAGGAGGGATTGGATAGCGCTGAGGGAGTGGTTTGCAGTTTAGTAGTGGGAGACAAAACTTCAAGGGTTCGGGGTTACAAAACGGTTGGGTCGAAAATGATTCCAGTCACAAAACTATCGGATCGTGTTCTAACCAGGCTTTGTTGGGAAAAGGTGTCAAAGTCAGGGTTTTGAAAGGTAATGGGTTTCCATGAAAAGGAAAGGGACTTATGCAAGGGAGTATGACTTACTGAGCCTTCAGCTATGGTCCTTTTCCTGAGCAACCGTTCTGGGTTATCTGTCACTATCGCAGGTTCTGGGTCTGGATGGGATCGAGTATAAACTTTATTGGGAGCTAGATTTCTTTTTGATTATATATATATATATATACCTTTTAGTTTTATGAGTCCGAAAATAATATGTACAAATTTTAATCAACCTCTAAACATTAGTTTCTTCTCAAATTTACAATATTCCAAGAACAAACTTTCTTTTTAGGGGAAAGAAAACGTGAAATTATAATTTTTTATGTTTCATTCCCTAATATGGTCGCCACTATGTTAGCACTCTGTAAATTTCCTAGAGGTTGACGACAGAAAAAATATACAAAAGGTAACTTTATCCAACCGCTTTTGAAGCTGGGATCTAGCCCTTCCAACTTCAGAGAGGGATCTCTCTATATAATTTAACTATGTTTCCAATTTTAAATATTAGGCTAGATAAGGAAATAGGTCAATTTTGTTGTCAAAGTGTTTTTCGAATTGGTTGAGACAGTCTACACATCCATTGGGCTATGGGGTCTGTGTTTTAATAAAATATGAAATCCGAACCAGAAGCGCAAAGGAAAAACTTTCACAGAGCGAGATAATATAATCACTGGATTCTTTGATAGTAAAATGAGGGACAGTAGAAAAGACGAGAAAGATAATTTAAACAAAGAAGCAGCAAAGAGTTTCTTTATTGAAAACACCAGAAGATAAAACACTAAAATCTTTCGAGTCAGAAACAGGGTATACGAGATAAATCCTGCAACATTCGTTACTCCTAAAGACTTGATTCAGATAGCAGTATGATAACAAAGAGAGAATAATATTTAACTTAGAGGGAAAAACATCACCAGTGGATACACGCAAGAATCCTGTAAAAATGCCTCCTTTTTATTAATGGAAGATCTCTTCAAAAATATTACAATCTGATAGCGTCAGGGTGTGAAGATCAACCCCCAATACTTTGAAATATGAAGTATTTATAAATCAAATTACAAACGTTCTTGTCATTAATGACCAGGACGTGCTAAATCTATTTTTAGCCTAAATAATTCAACAAATTGCATAAATCTAGGAATTGCTTGATGATGTGGTGTAACTGCACGTTGATTTCTGGGTGGACTGTTGATGAAGCCTCTGCACGACCTCATCTGACTGGGCGAATGACTGGAATGGGACATCTCATTTTCTACTCAATCAGATCACAGAGTTCTTCCCATCGAAGATGACTGGGTAGGTTGACTTTGAGTAGCCTTCGATACACTTCGTCCATTTCTGTGTACTTGGCGAAGGTAGGCTTGGTGAGGAATATGTATCGAATCTCATCTTGGACACTAATGTCCCACTGAAGAGCCTCTAGAAACGCCTTGCTAGTGATGCTCCCTTGAATGCCTACGAACTTTGAACTGTCCTTAGCCACATTGGCCAATATCTTCTTGTAGTCTAGGAGTGTCATCAATTTATCATTGATTACCTTCAGATCAGGCAAACCTTTCTTCTGTAGAGCCTCAATCTTACTAAAGAATATTTGTACCCCTAGGTCCATGGCCTAAAACTTTTCTTCCAACTGAAGCATTAATCCTCTCTTGGTTAAAACTCTTTTGACCTCAAGGATGGTCTTTGTTCTGTCTTCGATTTTCAGTTCTTCCAGCTCTTCCCTGGTCTTAGAATTGAGGAACTTGATGATCTCGTTCGCATGTGTTGGCATGTCTCCCAATTCTATTTTGATCTTCTCGATTCCCTGTTTGCTTCTCTGTACCAATTCATTCTTCTCAAACATAATCTGTACCATGGGCCATATCTCATTCATGGAATTGGTGATGTCTGTCCATACACTTTCTTTGACCTCGGCCAAAGTATTTCCTACCACTGTCTGCTTCCGGAGCTGCTGTAACTCCAGTTTGAGCTGATCGGTCACCTGCTTTTCCTTGGAGAGGCTGGTCTGGAAGGAAGATTTGAGTTCCTACAGGTTCATCTTTTCCATGGACTTAGCTAGGTCGGCTGTCTTCTCCAGGGATGTCAATGGAGTCGCGGATGGGACTTCTGTCACTGATGTTGTGCTTACTCCTGCAATTGGAATAGCACTCAATGGAATGACTTCCATTGGCTTCAGTTGTTCTTTCTCTTTCACCAGTTTTTCCATCTCAGCTTCCATTTCCTTAAGTTGTGCGTTCCACTCCATGAGCAGCTTGAGCATTTCATCTTTCTCCCCTTCTTTCTCTGCTATCTCCTTCGCCTGCGAGTCCTCTGTGGGAAGGAGTTTCAGTTGTTTCCTCAAGGAGGTGATGTCATCATTCTTCTTCTTTATCATTTCCTCAGTTGTTTTCACGTTTGAAGGATCGTAACTGATCTTAAGGACCAGCTCCTCCAAAGTCTTGATCCTATTTTCCTTTGCAAAGGACGATATCTTCTCCCACTTGAGTTGTGTTTGAACATTGCTCAGGGACACCTGCAGTTTGGACGCAGTGGTGGAAGCATGCGCCAGCGTGTAAAATACAAATTTCCCTGTCTGCTTGTGCAGATCCATCTGATCGGCTGGATGCACGTCCTTCGTTTGGAATTCGAAGGTGGCCCTCTTGTAGTCTGTAATCACCTTAGGATATGGTACCTGTGCCTGGAGGAATGCCATATGCATTCTTCCCTTCTCAATGTCGAATGCCAATAGCAACCTATGTTGCGCAGTCGACATCTGCTTCCAAAACTGGGTGCAAGTACTGTTGGTCAGGGTCTGGTTCCTTTTCTTGATCAGCTCATACTTTTCGAAGATACTCAGCTTCGGTGCCACCTTGCCTGGCTGGGTGGTCAATGGAGAATCTATAGATTTTTTCGGCAGTGTTGAGGTTATGCCCTTATGGAGGCTCGAACCGAAGGGTGGAATACCAACTTTGGTCACTGTAGTAGATGGGGCTTCTTTTTCCCCGGCGGGCCAGGAACTGCAATAGTGTTGGGCCTCTTGGTATGCAGCTAGAATTCTTCGGAAGATACCTCACTGACAGGCGGAGATAAGTCTTTCCTGGGCCTCTTCTCTTTCGGGACCTGTGGCATGGTCATTTGTGACACAGTGGCCGGGGGATCCTGCTGTTCTACTTTGATCATTGTGTTAGGCTCCTAGGCTGTCTCATTTGCAAACTTCTCAACTTCAGGCCTGGACACATGAACATATGGGATGTTTTTTTTCTTCACCCTCATATCTGAGATGATCCCACATGGATCATAATGTCATGGGAAGATCATGAAGAACTTCATTTCTCTCAGCATCCTGTCTGCCTCTTCCCCAGCGCCATGATTGTTGCAAATGAAGGAGCCAATATGCCCCTTGATTCTAAGTTGCTGCTTTTTCTTCAATGATACAAAATGGATATCATCTGAATTTATAATCTGCCTTATATATTCCAACGCAAAAATCCTTACAGGCAGATACTTGGGCAGCTTATATGGTGCCAACTCGCACCCGTATACTCTGATCTCGATGTGATCCTGGTATAAATACCAATCACCCATATTTGTATTATCTGAGAGGTGTAGGATCCTTTGAACTTCATCATTTATCCGAGGCTCAGGCCTGCCACTTAGCATACTTACTACAGGGTGGTAGAATTGGTCGATGAAATCCTTGAAACTGAAATCAATAGAGTTGTGCTTGAGTAAGGAGGTCCATGCTGTCACTACATGAGGTCTACCATCTCCATCCATCTTCTGCATGGAGAAGCCAAATTTTTCTGCTTGGAAGAAGACAAACAAGTATGCTAGTATCGATGAGTATCTGAACATGCCTTCCGTGCCAAAATTCATGAACTGTTCATGAATATTGTTTGCCAAGAATGTGCTGAAGTCAAACTGGGTGGTGGGCTTTTCATTGGTAGAGAATATGGATAGAAAGCCCAGAATGGGTTCATCTACCCACTGATCAGAATAGTATCCTAACAAAGCACAAAGGAATGAGATGACCTGGTTTCCTTTAGTCGAGAACATGGAAGACAGATAAGAAGGATTTGTGGAGGGGAATTGAGCGGATGGGGGGAGGAAAAGCTTGAATATTTGAGCTCTTTGGGGGAATGCCATTTTCTGGTATAATTCTGTAAGAATTTCCAGGTCGAAAGGTGACGCAGAGTCGGCCCAGGGAATTTGCATCATCTGGTCTATGGATTCAGGCGTGATGAGGAACAAGATCTCTCTGGATGAGGAGACGATAGCTCTTTGCTCGAGGATGCAGTGGGATTGACACTTGAGAGCGAACTCAGGTAAATGGTGGATTTGAGGGAAGAGGTAGAGGGGTAAATTGGATTCCCAGAGTCCAATTTCATCACTCTGGTCCAGGAAAACTTCCCTGAGCCACGACTGAAGGTCTGAGAAATCAAATTCGCATTTTGTATCTATGATTAATCGGTATTTGTTGACCAGTGGGATCCTGTCCAGGTCGACAGGAGGAGGGAGAAACATATTCTTCTCTCCTTCTGCTTGTTTGGACTTTGCCGCCATTTATGCAATAGTACTTGCAATAAAACACAACATTAGTGGGGGTGACTGACTATGGATGAGGGCAACTATCTGTAACAGAGGAGTAGACGGTGTAAAAATTCTCTGGTGTGATAAGTGGTAAATGGTGAGAAAAGGGAGAATGAGGGGTAGTTTTGATTAAACGGGTGTCCGTTGGGTGCGGGAGACAGGTCAGCTAGATAACGGATAGGTTATCCAATAATAAATGGCCAACGGATCATTTGAGATGTGAGATGGCAGGTGACAGTGACCGAGGGGATACGAACAGGTGACGTGGCGGCTATCGATTGGAGGTAAAGGTCATAGTGAGGAGGCTTGCCATGAACAAATGGGGGGGAGGAACTGACAGGAGTTATGGGATGTGACTCCTTCGAGAAAGATGGATGATGACATCATAAGGTGACGAGGGTCTGTCAGTCCGTAGGAGGCGGTGGGACTCGAGACCGGTAGATTAATGCCACATATAGGTAGGGGCCTGCCATAGGGAAGATTCCATTTCGGACCCCCCCCCTCAGTTAAAAGCAGATCATCCAGGGGGGTCCGA
Organism: Picea sitchensis; assembly: GCA_010110895.2. NCBI lineage: Eukaryota > Viridiplantae > Streptophyta > Pinopsida > Pinales > Pinaceae > Picea > Picea sitchensis. The sequence continues at coordinate 41,008 of SNQJ01S0069541.1, read as the reverse complement.
AATACATTTTGAGCCATTGATCTGAGCGCTTGTTTTTGAGCCGCAGATCTTTGCACACTTTTAATCACTCATTCCGGACTCCCCCCCCTCCATTAGAGGCAGAACGGACGGGGGGGTCCGGAATCCAATGTGGACCATAGATCTATGCACTCGATCTTGGGCCGTCCAGATGCACGCGGGTCTTATCATCGATTCCAGACCCCCCCCGCCCCAGTTAAAAGAAAAACAGTCGGGGGGGTCCGGAATGATCTGTCCACCATAGATCTGGGCGCGATCATTTGGACCCTTGATACATGATTGGAGCATAAGTGTGGGCGCGGGAAATACATGCGCCGGGGAAAAACTTAGGATAAATGCATTTTATGGGTTTTTCCAAGGTTTTTCAAGGGGACACCACCATGGGGCTTAACCAAATGATCTTTTAAGCATCTAAAACATGGTGCAACATTTACATCAAGTTGGTTTTATTAAGATGAAGCAATAAAGTAACTAGCCAGTCTTCTACCCTAGCTTCCTATGACAATTAACCCAGATTAGACTGTTGGGTTAAGAATTTACTCTACCCTGGGGCTATCTGACCAAGATTAAATAGTCTGGCCAGATTTATTCGCTAATCTAACCTAGACACTTTGGATAAGATTAAACTGTTTAGTCAAACTCATTCACTACCCTATCAACATCAATTTAAAAAGAACTTGGCCATGCTTGAAAGGTATGGACCAAGATACTATTATTGCATGGTGATTTTATTGAATTCTTTTATGCCCTCTTTTCTTTTCTTTCTTTTTCTTTTTCTTTTCTTTTCTTTTTCTTTTTCCTTTTCTTTTTCTTTTTTCTTTTCTTTCAAATTATTTGCAGAATGAAATATCATTTGTCAACAAAAAACACTAGAGACAGATAATATCCCAGTCACTAGTTGATCCTATAACTTATAGGGTGATAACAGAAGACAAGGATTAACATCATCCTTGCCAAGAATAAAGTGTTGGATATTGTAAAAGGAAAGATCATGAAACTAGAGTTTGAAGAAGGAGAAGAGAAGGAACCGCAGAACATTGCAGCTATGTAGAAGTTCAAAGATGTTGACATCAATGCCATGAGTATCATAGTGGATTCAATAAAATACCACTTGATACCCTACATCTCCCATCTTGACTCACCGAAGAAGATGTACGATGCCCTAAAAAATATCTTCTCAGTCAGAAACATTGGACAAGTTATGAGTCTGAAGAATGAGCTCTGTAACGTGAAGATGAATGATGACAACAACANGCAAAAGAGAAACCCCAAAAGAAGTACGATGATCAAGCCTTCACAGGAAGATTCAAGAACTTCAGAAACAAAAGGAAGTTTGGCTCAAGGAGGAAGCCAAATCAAGAGAAAGGCATTTCATAAGTACAATGCTTCAACTGTCAAAAGTATGGCCACTACAAGAATCATTGTCCCAAGCTAAAGAGAAGGAAGGAGAAACACGAAACATCAATTTCTGAAGAAAAGGAACCTACAAAGAAGACTAACAGGATGGAAGAGACTTCTTCTTCTAAAAGGTAACAACACTCTTCTTATTTCTTGTACATATCTTGTTTGCATCGTCTCTATACATATCTTGTTTTCATCATCTCTGCATATATCTTGTATATATATCTCTTGGAAGATAATATGTTCCAAGAAAAGCTATACCTATGGAAGAACAAACAAGATGAAAATGGATATCATTAGATAATACACATGAAAGGATGAAATACAAATCATGTGGAAGCTATTAAGCCGAATCAATCATGAAGAG